>JAQNDB010001718.1:0-45468 GCA_029204045.2 Tillandsia leiboldiana | reverse complement strand
CGCGCGTTGGGCGCCCTAGCCGGATCGGGGGATCTTCCCCTCGCGGTAACCAAGAACACCGAAGGAAAACAAACGAGATAGACACGCACCTCGGTTTCGTCGGCGATGGATGAAGGAGAAGGATCGTCCCGTTCGCGCTTGTCGGATCCCGTAGGGAGCGATCGTCCTTCCTTCTCCCCGTCGTGATGCCTCGGCTCTTCACGCCGGCTGCTAGAGGGAGGAAACTGGGAATTGGGGCCTAACGTGCAGGAAAAGGAGAGTGGGAAACAAAACCCCAATTCCCTAAATCGCGAATTTAAAAAGATCGATCGAAATGAGGAGTGGGAATGAACCCAAACCCCCGACTAAAAGAATTGATCGTTCGGGTGCGAACCAGGGTCCGGTTTGCCTCGAAACACGTGCTGAACGCCCGGACTGCCAGCAACCTTCAGAAATTTATTTTGGGAGATCTCGGTGTCGGAATTCAGATCCGATCGCGCCACCGTTCTCCGTTTCGCGAGCTTTATTACCTAAAAATACCTGCGAGCCCCGATGGTCTGCCAGAAAAGGTGAATTAATTAGCCACCCTCCGGACCCCTAAAAGAGATGCGAAAAAAATTAAAATATGAAAAACCTTTATACATGTGGTTACTACAATCAGGCAGCGGTTGTTGACCGCCCAGAGCCGGCAGAAAAGTTACGCGGACCAGAGGCGACGGGAATTGGAATTTGCGGTAGGGGATCATGTGTTGCTACGCGTGTCACCGTCTAAGGGGACAAGACGGTTCGGCATACGAGGGAAGTTGAGCCCACGGTATGTGGGACCGTTCGAGATTTTGGAGCACGTAGGCGCGGAGGCTTACCGATTGGCCTTGCCGCCAAACCTTGAATGGGTGCACAACGTTTTCCACGTTTCGATACTCAGGAAGTACTTATCCGACCCGTCGCACGTCCTCGACGCCTCAACCGTTGAACTGCGGGAGGATTTGAGCTTCGAGGAAACGCCGATGCGGATCTTGGCAAAAGAAGAAAAGAACCTTCGAAACCGGACGATTCCCTACGTAAAGGTGCAATGGAGTAACCACGAGGAGCGTGAGGCGACGTGGGAACTTGAAACGAAAATGAGAGAGTGTTACCCCGAGTTATTTAGCGAGGATTGAGGATTAAGTTTCGAGGACGAAACTTCTTTTAAGAGGTGAGTGGTGTAATATCATAGATTTTTGTAACACTTTATACCTCCTTCTAATAAAATTTCCATTTAAAGTAATGAATGTAACGGGTTTACTTAAGTCGATAATTTGGAGGTGCGGGTATTTTTCTGCGATAGAGCTCGGAAAACGGAGAACGGCGGTGCGATCGAATCCGGATTCCGACTTACGGAACTCCCGGAAAGGGGTAGAAAGTGATCGCAATGGCCAGGGGGTGCATCGAAATCCGCGTAAGTGATTTGGCACGCTTTCTGAGGAAAAGAGGGATTTATCTTTAAGAATTATCCCGAAGGATTTTATCTGAGGAATTAATTAAAAGAGGAATTTATCTTTAAAGAATTATCCCGAAGGATTTTATGTGAGGAATTAATTAATTGAGGAATTAATTAATTGGGATTTTAAAATATCCGATGTGGATTTTGTCGTACAAAAAGATTAACTTGTGACTTCTCCCGAAAGAAAGAAAAAAAAAAAAAAAAAAAGGAAAAGGCTAAACCCTAACCGGAAGGAAACGAGAGGAGGGAACGAGCGAAAGAAAAGGGAAAGGCGAAACCCTAATCGGAAGGAATCGCTGGGAAAGAAGGAGAAGGCGAAAGGACCACAAACCCTCCCGACGAGCGTGCCGAAGCCGGGAGCGTGAACGGGTCACCATCTCCGACGATTAGAGGTAAACTAGATTTATTTTTCGCATAGTTTCGCTCGGCTTTCGGTTGGGTCTTTTACGGAGTTTTACGGTGGCTGTTTGCTACCCTACGCGTCGCCGCCGCGAAGCCCTAGGGTGAACGCCGCCGTGAACGTGATACGCGCCGCGCGGGACGGTACCCACACGGCCGCGACCGGTGCCGCGCGGGACCAAGGTCCCCGCGTGGCCGCGGCTAGAGTAAGCGCCGCGCGGGGCCGGTGCCCGCGCGGCCGTAGCGAGTGCCGCGCGGGCGGGCGCCCGCGCGCCGCGCGGGGCGCATGCCCGCGCGGCCGCAACCGGTGGGGCACGGGCGGGCAGGTGCCCGAGCGGCGGCGGCAGCGCGGGGCCATGCCCGCGCCGCTACGCTTCGTGCCGCGCGGCGGGCGCCGCGCGGCGGCGGCAGGCAGCGTGCCGCGCGAGGCCATGCCCGCGCGGCGGCGGCAGCGCGTGCCGCACGGGCGGGCACCCGCGCGGTTGCGGCGCGTGCCGCGCGAGGACGGTGTCCGCGCGGCCGCGGCAAGTGCTCGCGCTGGGGCCGGTGCCCGCGCGGCCGCGGCTTCACACCCGTGCAGGGCTAAGGCCCGCACGGTTGCGGAGGGTGCTGCGCGGGATTGGTGCCCGCGCCGCCGCGGCTTGCACCGCCGGAGCTATGGCCCACGCGGTCACGGCAAGTGCCGCGCGGGGTTGGGGCCAGCACGGTCGTATGACCGCAACGCCGCGGGGAGGGGAGGGGGGGCAGCGGCGCGGCCCTTGGGACCGCCGTCGCACGACGCGCGCGGGCGCCACCGCCGGGTCAAGTTGTCATTAGTGTTTTCGAGTTTTTGGGCTCGGTTTATATGCCGTTATATTTCTGATCTGACCACGGCTCTTTTGGGGACTACTTCTAGGTCTGGGCGTCAACAGAGAGCAAAGTTCGGTCTCCGGAGTGCAGGCTTCACACAATCGAGGTGGGTAGGTTTGGTTATTACCGGCGTGGTGTCGTTCCCGAATATTCATTTTGATAAAGTAGACATATTTGGTATTTTGACTAACCCCATAGCTTGTGAATCCCTTTTATCGTGTTAATCAAAGCAGCTGCGGTCGCGAGATCGTTGTCATGTTAATCAAAGCGGCTGCGGTCGCAGGATCGTCAGACTATTCTGACTTAAGCGGCTGAGGTCACAACGCTATTATGACACTCATATTGCTTACACGCACACCGGCAGTTTGGCCACTGCGCATGTAGCACTCGAGAAATTCAAGGGTGTTTGCGGGCGAAGAAGCAGATCTAAACCTTAGTGATTTGCATACCGGTGCGCGAATTGCACAGTTTCCGATGCATAATTTCTGCCTTCCGATCCGAGTCTGATCTCGGAAATCTGAGGTCGCCAGTGCGACCGTCTCATCGAATCGAGTGGAAATGGTATAGACCGTTTGCTGATCCGACGGTCGAATCGTCCGGAAATCAGCGAATAAGCAGACGGGACCCACGACTTAAGTGAATAGTAAAATGAATAGTAACCCCTAATCTCGGTCCCCTCTCGATCGGTCGTTGGCCATTTCACTGTCCAAAATCCAAACCTATCAGTATGAGTAGACGATTCTAGCTAATTTTGACATTCTGAGCGCAATGGCGCTGACGGAATTTCCGTTTGACGACCGTAGAGCCTCGAAAAGCATGCTAAACTGCAGATATGGCAGTATTTTTGTGGATCTGCGATTTATCAAGATTTTTAGTCGACAAACTAAAATCGCTACCTGATAGGTTTCGTCGAGCCGGACGTCGTGGTGAAGTCCGTTGTTCGAATTGACGACTAAAATGCCTCGAAAGGCGTGAAAAATGCCAAAACTTACACAACCACCCTTATATTTTATGCTCTGTTTTGCGTGCTGCTTTAGGGAGAGGGACCTAAGGGTGAAATAGAGCCGCTGTGAGGGACCTAGGTATAAATACTCTGGGTTGAGGGGTTAAAATGCATATTGTTACATTTGCATATATAATATGCATTAGGCTCACTTGTAACCCTAACCCCGTAACCCTAGCATCCAGCCACCCTCTGCCTCCCTTTCCTCTTGTGATTGACGCGCCTCCACCATCTTCAACCGTCGCGCCGGCGCCACCGCCGTCCTGTCGCCGGAAAAGCTCGGGGAAAACCAAAGAAGTTTGGTTTCTTATCGGTCTGGTGGCGTGGGAGGCATCAAGAAAGAGTTGGGTTAGTCCAGGCATTATCTGGGAGTGTCTCTGTGAAGTTGACGTCGAGCCGAGGTGAACCCGACGCCTAGCCTCGCCGTGCGCCTCCGCAAAAGGCTTCTCTTCCTCCTTGTTTTCCGGCGAGGTGAGTTTATGGGAGTTTTTATTTTTAAATGGCCCTAGGACCAATCCATTGACTTCCTGACGTTGGGGTGATCATCCTCGTCTTGTTTCAGCCGTCGCCGTGCCCTGCTTGGCCGGCAGGAACCACCTCTCGCCGGAAAAGCCATATCTGGCCGATCCTGAGTGCGGAGAGAGTCCAACCGTCGAAACTGATATCAGACCGTTGGTTTGGGTCTTCTCATCGTCTGCGACCTTCTCCCGAAGTTTGGTGATGATCGGTTGAGAATCCGGGCCCTAGAGCTTGCCCTAGAATCGGGTTTTCTTCCCGTTGGCCGACCTTCACCGCCCGGCGCCGCCGCTTACCCCCGTCGCCGGCCATCACCTCAGCAAGCTTTGTAGGGCCAAGTGGAGGCTTTTGGTCCAAGTTGAAGTGACTCAAAAGTCGCCGGCCGGAATCCGCCATTAGAGGACCTTGCTTTGCCGAGCTTGAGCTCCGGCGATCGCCGACGCTCCGCGCTGTGGGTAAGTGACCCAGGTGAGTTCCTTGGACACTAGTGAAGCTTCTCAAACCGTTGCATGTGACTTCTAACGTGGGGTTTTGTGGTCATGTAGTTGCACCACCTTTACATACGAGCCCGAGCTCCAGCCGCCGCCGCCGCTCCTGGTTGCCGGATAACCACTCAGGTTTGGTCCAAGCTTGTGCAACCCGAGCCTTGAGCATTTGAGGGTGTTGCTCCGGCGAGCTCTCTGGCCGGTCTCCGACGTAGCCACAGGTGAGCACTTCACTCCTCTATCCATCCAGAGTATCATGCTCCTGTTAAATCCCAATTAGATCAAGTAATTAGTGAGATGTAGCAATGTAGCAAATTTGCACTGGAATGTTGTGGGCCAACTTTGCCCTCGGGCCTCGTGTAAGCCCAAGCCCGTGAGCACGAGCTTCGTCTCGTCGTTTCGGACACGCTGAAACTTACGGCGCTGTCTTTGGCTTCCTGGTTTGGAAGAACGAGTGAGAACAACGGTTATAAAGGTGTATTTATAGCAATTTTTCGATAGAGGAAATTATGATTTGGTCCCTGTCTGCCCGAACATCAAAATTATGATGTTTAGGGACAGCAGGTGTAGTTGGACGATATTTAGATATTTTTAGACCGTTGGCGGGTCAGGATTGGAGAGTCAGTGGATTTTCGGGAATTTTGGTTTAAGCCTAGTTTCGGCTAAAATTCCCCGTATTAGCGACATGTTATTGTGGTGTTGTCGGGATGGGTATGAGTGAGTCTAGTTCTGATCACAGTTTCTGTTCAGGGCCCAGCTGTTCAGCACCAGTCTAGTCTAGCGGGAGTTCGGGATCGGCCTACTTTCAGGGGGCTCGTTCGACTGACTTCGAGGTGGGTTTTTATTTAGAGACTTAGCGTAGCACTCCCGACACTTGTAACTAACTCTATTTGTGCGCTAACTGTGATGTTGTTGATAGTCTCTATGGTTCTCGTTACTTGGTTATATGTGGTTGATAGTCTCTATGGTTCTTACTACTTGATTATGTACGGTTCTTGGTTACTTTGCTCGGGGCTGCAGCACGCGCACCCGCGGATTGGCCACTGCAAAGGGTGCGCTTTTCTAGAAAAGTGGTCTATGACCCGTGTAAACCCACGAGGTGATGTAGTGGGTGTGACGCCCCACTTCCCAGGGGGTCACCCATCCTAGAACTACTCTAGCTCTAGCACGCTTAACTCTCATGTTCCTCTTGGATCTTGCTACCATCCAAAATGCTATAGCCGGGTTAGAGATTTAGTCCTATTATATCATTTATATAGAGGACTAATCCAAATTCCGGGGGTGTCACATTCTTCCCCCCTTTAAGCCCTGACGTCCACGTCAGGCTCAAGCACACTCACAAGCACCCTAATCTGTCACGCCCCGGGGTCGAAACTGCGACCCGGGCTCGCTAACAGATCCGCCATCTGTACGGAAACTGCCGTACAGACGAAGCGTCCAGCCTGCAAAAGACAAAACTACAGCTACACAGATATCAGAGCGGATAAAAAGCTGTACTATAAAATTTCACAACTACAAAGTTGCAACAACACATAGCCTATCTCCCAAAATCAGATGATACAAATAAAAGTCCACCTATACAACATCTACAAATCCAAATGGGAGATAGCTAACAGGAAACATAACCAACTCCCACAATCCGGGAAGGTACCTCTACCTCTCTCTAAAGTAACAATGCTGGTAGGGAACTATCACGCGACTCCCTGTCCTCGGTCCGTCCAATCAAGCCCAGCAGGAACGGAAGAAAGCCTCAGCAACCTGTCACCGACAGAGGGTGTGAGAACTACATCCTACAGTAGTTCTCAGTGGGTACCGTCTCCAAGAACCACGGTCTGCCCACCAAGTCTACTAGAGGCATAAGATAATAGCAAAGACTGATGATAATATAAATAAGCTGGAAAAGAATCTACAGCTATCATGCCTCTATCTACTATGCTCAAAAGGAAGAGACTATGGATGATGGTATGCAGCCACTCACTGCTGACAATATGTCACAAGTACTAAGCCCAAGACGCTCTACTATGACACATGCTATGCCAACACTCTCCCAGTGTATCCCAAATCTCATCGACTGCCCCACAGGGTCCAGTCAAGTCAAGCCTGCGCCCCCTGGTGTATCAACCAGGGTGTCCAATCGGACAAACTCGATATCTCACACAGTGACCCCATGGTAGGCGCATCATCGCAGCCTCGTCAGGCTCGGTATCATCATCGCAGCCTCATCAGGCTCGGAATCATCAACGCACCCGGGGCGTAGCTCGAGGGGTGCGACCCCACCGAACTCAAGTATCTCAACAGTAACACTGTCTCACAAGTGGCTCCTGCAGGCTATAGTCCTCGATCAAACAGATCGGTATCTCGATGCTCAAAGCACAACTCAGTCGGAGAACCCTCCACGACTCAATCTCACAACACTGACCCGCTCAACGAAAGTACCACACAGCTGGGACCACCGTCTCTCCCAACGGCTCCCACAAGAACACCCTACTCAACTCAACACACAACTCATGGCCGGAGATGCTCCACAGCCAGATCTACGAAGGGTCCGAAACCCCAGGAGACTAACACCTACGCCCCCAAGAAAGAGAACAGCCCTTAGAACCCAGATCACTCGAATCCGCTCGGGTGGATAAGTTTATAAGAAACCATGTCATTTATTTCAGAAAACCATTCAATCTGAGAGAAATCCATCTTTTAATGATTTTTAGTCTTTTTAGGAAAACCCTTTGAAATCAAGTTTTATGCCCAAGCCTCGAAGAGCTAATGCCCTCGTCCTATCAAACAAGAACAGACTCAGGCGACCTTGCGAGGCTTGGAAGAAACATTGGGTGACTAAAATCATGTGTTCGTCCAAAAAGGTTCTGGGTTCAAGGTCCTGCTAACACAAGCGCACCACGATCACAACAGGGTGGTGACGAGAAGAACAGCGGAAAGGAAAACCCCGGGACCACCGTTTACCTGAAACGGTTCCCCACGCACTAACACTGGCCTAACCCAGCCACCAAACCCCACTCGGCCCCCCGGCCCGAGTGCAACACCCGTCCCACAACACTCTGACCACTCAGCCCACTACCCGGGCGAGGAACACTATGTCCAGAAGAGTATGCGACGTGTGGGATGTCTAAAGCATAAAAGAACCTAGCCCAGATTAAGGTTCTCTATAGGTCTGGTCAAACACATGCACATATGACGGGGGTGCTAGTTAAGTTCCAAGAAAATACTTAAACTAGCATGCAATCCTATCACAATAGAATTAGAAGGAAGTCCGTAGACTTGGAGAGAAAAACCAACCCACCTCAGAAATGCCACCAATTGCTTGTCGACACTTGCAATTGGGCTCAGCGGGACTTACCTTGCCTCCACGAGGTCCGCACGCAAAACGGAGCACGCTGCGTCCAACCACACGACCGCGCGCTCCGCGGATGTCCTGAAACAAGCCGGCGGGTCCACGCGACGGGAAACCCAACAACCGCCCCCGGCGGAAGCTAAAAACCACGCCGCAAGCTGCCAGAAGCGAAGAAATCGCAAAATCAATCAAAATGGTCAAAACCGAGCATCCGACGGTGAAAAACAGCCTCCGTCGGCGAAAACAGCCTCCATCAGCGAAAACCAGCGCCCGACGGCGAAAAACAGGCAAAATCTGCTAGCGAAAAAGTTCGCGAAAACCCTGCGAAACTGCTCGCGAAAACCGCTCAAAATCTGCTCACAAACTGCTTGCAAAAACTGCTCAAAATCGGCTTGCGAAAACAGCTTGCGAAAAACTGCTCCGTCGGCGAAAAACTGCGCCCGACGGCGAAAAACAGCTCGAAAATCAGCTTGCGAAAATCCTGCGAAAACCGCTCGCAAAAACAGCGAAAAACAGCGAAACCTACGCGCGAAACCGCTTGCGAAATCTGCTCGAAAACCAGCGAGAAACGGCTTGCGAAAAACAGCTCCGTCGGCGAAAAACTGCGCCCGACGGTAAAAGCGGCGCCGGCACGCGAACCAAGGTGCCGCCGCTGTCCCGGGGCACGCCGAGCGGCGAAAAACACAGCCGCGCGACGAGGGAGGCCCGCCGCACGGAGCCAAACCAAGCAGCGCCGCGCAGCAACCTGCTGCGCGGTGCCGGAGCGCACCGCGCAGCGCCCAGCGGCGCTGCGCGCGGGCCCGCGCGCAGCCCACTGCGCTGCGCGCGGCCGCGCGCGCCCGCGCGCCTGCGCAGGCCCGCGCGCGGCCCTGCCGCGCGCGGCCATGCCGCGCGCGCCTGCGCGCGGCCAGGCGGTGCCGCGCGCGCCTGCGCGCGGCCAGGCGGTGCCGCGCGCACCTGCGCGCGGCCCTGCCGCGCGCGCCTGCGCGCGACCAGGCAGCCCCTGCCGCGCGCCTGCGCGCGGCCTGGCAGCGCCGCGTGCAGCACTTTGCTGCACGCGGTGCCACACCCAGCGGCACGTCACCGCAGGGTGCTGCCAACAGCAGCACCCTGGCGCCGCGCGTGCGCCATTGCGCGCGCGCGCGGCCGCCGGCGACGGAAAAACCAATAAAAGCCCCGAAAAAATTCCGACAAATCCAAAATCCAATTTTAGCCATTTAAAAACCAATTAAAATCCCAAAGCTCAAAAAAACTGCACAAAACCTCTAAAAACCCAAAAATCCAAATTCCAATAAGCAAAAATCTGCATTTTTGCTTACCTCGACGACGCTCGCCGCACGCCCACGAGCTCCTCGCGGCCTCCAACGGCGAGTCCAAAAAAATCCAAGAATGCCTTCAAGTCCTCTTCTTTCTTCTTCTTCTTCCTTTTCCTCTCTTTTCTTTTCCTTCCTTTCTTTCTTCCTTTTTCTTTCCTTCTCTGCTGCAGAGGGTGAAGGTGGAGGCTTTTATAAAGCAAAGGCTTTAATTAATTAATTAACTAATTAATTAATTCCAAAAATCCAACTCCAACTCACTTTTTGCCTTCGGGCTCTCCGCCGCTGCCCGGAACCTCCCGAACTCCGCTGTAAATCGAAAATACACGCGCTCACAGCTTTTTCTCTTCAAAAAGCTCATCCGTTGAGTCGGGGTGCTCAAATCAATTACCGGCTCCAAAATTGCCAGTTCCGACTCACTTTTTGCCTCCGGGTCCTCCGCGTCAGTCCGGAACCTCCCGAACCTCGCTGTAAATCGAAAATACACGTGTCCACAGCTTTTTCTCTTCAAAAAGCTCATCCGTTGAGTCGGGGTGCTCAAATCAATTACCGGCTCCAACATTGCCAGTTCCGACTCACTTTTTGCCTCCGGGTCCTCCGCGTCAGTCCGGAACCTCCCGAACCTCACTGTAAATCGAAAATACACGTGTCCACAGCTTTTTCTCTTCAAAAAGCTCATCCGTTGAGTCGGGGTGCTCAAATCAATTACCGGCTCCAACATTGCCAGTTCCGACTCACTTTTTGCCTCCGGGTCCTCCGCGTCAGTCCGGAACCTCCCGAACCTCGCTGTAATCTGAAAATACACGTGTTCCAAGTGTTCCTGAATTTCCGACACTCCACGGTGAAGTCGGAAATTTCCAATCCCATCCTCAATCGGCCAACAAAGCCCGGAAAAACCCCGAATCGAGCTGGAGCTTCCGCGTTAATCCGAATCAACCCGGCTTCAACTGTAAACTCAGATGCAACATGCTCAAGGCAACTCTCTGCTCCAAGTCATTTGTGTGGTCGGCGCGCTATCCAAAGACCCGGTACTCTACAGTGGGGCCCCCGTAGTTGTGGGGTTTTGAGGTGCCAAGGTGCGAGCGGTGCGACCCGTCGACGTAGATGCTCGACGTGGTCAGGTGTTACAGGTGTTCGTGGTTCTTCTTGAGCGGTGCAACCCGTCGACGTAGATGCTCGACGTGGTCAGGTTTTACAAGTGTTCGTGGTGTTGGGTTATGATAGAATATGGATCTAAATAGGGGAAAAAACACCTAGAGGGGGGGTGAATAGGTGTAAACCATAAACACTAAAAAATCGTTGCGCAGTAAAACCGGATGCGGAAATGAAAAAATAACACGCACGATTTTTACGTGGAAAAACTCCAAACCGGAGTAAAAAACCACAGGACCGGTAACACGGCGAAATCCACTAGAATTAACACACGTACAAGGTGATATACCGTACTCATAGACGACTCAACCTTTTTCATACGCTCCTAGTAGATCTTCTCCGCTCGCTCCGCAACGCTTCTCGAATCCACGAATAGCGTCCAACGCCGAATCCACGGCGTCCAACGTCGAATCCACGACGTCCAACCGAATCCACGGTATTCACCCAGTAGCACGTATCGAATCCACGAACGTACCTCGCTCCGAATCCACGAGAGCGGTTGCACCTTGAATCCACAAGGCCACGCGAGTCCACGCGCCGATTTTGGAAAAATCGTTGTTTTTTGGGTGGTGATGATCCGCCGAATACTTAGATCAAAGATAGATCGGAAATACCATCTAAGTATTTATTAATTTGATTCTACTCAAAATCTGAGTATGAAAACCTAGAATCAAATTAATCAATATAGATGAAGAAACATTGATTTAATCTCGTTATTTCCTTTCTTCTCTATATATGGATTTTTCTCATTTTGACCGTATTTTGGATTACCCTAAAAAATGAATCATAGAGTCTATTTATAGGTTAGAAACTGTTGGAAGAGGATAAGAATCAAAAACTAACCTTTTCTGGAATTTTACAGTACGACGGTCCGGACTGGAATTATGGCGGTCCGGACTGTCGTAACGAAACAGACTAATTCCAGAAAAATAGACGTTCGGGGTCTGGACTGAAGTGCCTGATCCGGACTGTTCATACATTTCAGCAAAAACCCATGTTCGGGGTCCGGATCAGAATTGGCTTGGATCCGGACTGGATTTGCGCATGAACAAACACCGTTCGGGGTCCGGACTGCCGTGCCTGATCCGGATCCTGCACATGTCCCATGTCCAGTTTTTGATTTTTATGCAATTAAAAATTCATCCAAGTGTTTCTACACTATAAGAAGTATTCGGATCACCAAAAATATTTAGTTAAACATACCTTATCCTTTTGAATTCTTCTTTCTTGAGATTGAGGTATATGATCCAAACTTCTTCATCTTCAATCTTCAAGACTTAAATAATTTCACGAAGTACGCCAACACAAATTCCTTAACAATCTCCCCCTTTGGCGGTTTCGTGACAAAACACAAATCCACTCAAGAAAATTCAAAAAAAGATATTTTTGTTGCTATCACCATACAATAAAAATTTACAATGGAGAACCAAATAAGATACATGAGATAAACTCCTAGAACAAACTCTAGACTTAGACATCTGTAATCTCTGCAAAAGAAAAACATTCTTGACAAAAGAGATCGTTAGAAACCTCAAGAATTTTTGCATATAAAACCAAGCACAGAGATAGAGTTTATACTCATCATGACATTTATGAATTCAGATATGTAATAAGATCACAATCAAAATTAGACATATCTTCTAAGCATTAAAAACCAAATGTCATATGTATGTTAGTTAACAAACAACTTGTTAGAAATATTACATGCCCAAATAGTTAGTCGAATAGTTAGTAGAGGCATGCATGCAAAACCCAATTCAAACCAAAAGTTGATGTCATACTTACCTCTTTCATAGTTCAGTTCACAGTATACTTACCTTATCTTTCATAGTTTTCAATTTGTTCGATCATATCATTGTTCATCTCTCTCTCCCCCTTTTTGTCACAAAATAAGCCAAAAATTACAAAAATAAAAAAGGGCGTGTTAAAAGTTCAACAATAAAAGGTAAGAACTAAAACTTAAAAACCTGCAAAAGAAACATGATTAGAAGGATAATGATTACTCAGATTCATCCGAACTAATGCATCCGAGTTTTTGGAAAATTTTCTTTATTCGCTTGTTCATGGATGACTGCTTCTTTTTTACCTCTTTTATTTCTTCCTTCATTTCAATAAATTCACTTGACATCCGTTCCTGTTCAGAGGAAAGTCGTTGTTGCTCTTTATAAATAGAGGTAACAGAAGCATCATCCTCTGTAGTTGAAGCTGCTGGAGGTGGAGCTGAAGCTGTTGCTTGTGGTGCTGAAGCTGTGGCTGCTGGCTGTGCTCTTCGTCGATGAGGAGGTGATGGAGGCTCATCTTGTTTAGTAGAGAGAGACTTCACAATAGTAGTCTCATTGATCGTTCCTAGACTGTGCATGCAGGAGCTCATACTGGTGTCGACCTTAAACTTTCAAAAAATACGCATAATGATCATAGGATAGGGCAGTCTCTCTGTAGGGTGAGCATGTTCCACATACCGTGCCATCCTTGACCAGATGATATAAGGAACGTTTAAATTCGCTCCCATAGCCACTGCTGGGTTGCCAAGAAGATAAAGAAATAACATTCTATCCCATCGAAGAACCTTTGTTTGCATGTTAGGAAGAATATTGTAGCAAACAATAAAGTTCAAGTAGCGGTACTCCGGGCGAAGTTCTTTTGAAAACACTGAATTTCCCGTCGACAGAGTATTGGGAATACAAATTCCATCCACTACCACTCTCCATGAGGCGGTGGAGAAGATTTGACTTTGCAGGTAATGTCTTCCTTCAGCCCTGGCTTTCATTCCAAACACCTCTCCAATCAGTTGAGGTGTGACTTTAATCTTAATATTTCTAACCGTTGTTAG
Organism: Tillandsia leiboldiana; assembly: GCA_029204045.2. NCBI lineage: Eukaryota > Viridiplantae > Streptophyta > Magnoliopsida > Poales > Bromeliaceae > Tillandsia > Tillandsia leiboldiana. Next base: position 32,113 of record JAQNDB010001718.1, on the reverse strand, counting down.
AAATTCTCGATGTCCGTCATCCTGATTAAGTAAGCTTGAAGCATTTTGATAAAACATTCTCACCGAATGAAGACAATACCCAGTGGACTCAGGGAAATGGCAAATGGGGGCAAGACCCGCATGGTCAAACAGAGTCCCAAAGAGTGCAGACCGCTCCTTCAGAGCCTTGACATTTACATGTCTTTCGCCAATGCACTCTCTTTTCTCAAAATCTTTGATTCTATCAGAACTGATAAAGTCTTGTGGAGGAGGCTGGCTAGCTAGTGGCTCCTCAATTGATATACCTCGAGCACTCCCTCTCTTCCTGGCAACACTTTTCCTTTTTGTTTTAATCGGACTTGTTTCCATAGGCGCTTTCCCTTTCTCAGCGGCGGTAGGCGGAGTCTTCGCCTTAGAGGTTTCTGCAGGGGCTTTCCTCTTCGAAGCAGTGGGAGCAGTCGCTTCAACCAGAAGTGTAGAACACCTGATTTTTCGGATGGCGCACCGACCTAGTAAGATGGCGTGGCGCGGAGGCTTTACCTCGGGCGTGTTGCTTATGTGTTTACAGATGATTGCGGGTTGATTCGGACTGACGCGGAAGATCCGAGGGCGAAAAGTGAGTTGGAACTGGCAGTTTTGGAGTCGGTTTTTGGATTGAGCACCCCGACTCTACGGTTGAGCTTTTTGGGGAGGAAAAGCTGTGGACATGTGTATTTTCAAATTACAGCGGAGTTCGGGAGGTTTCGTACTGGTGCGGAGGCCCCGAAGGCAAAAAGTGACTTGGAGTTGGCCTATTTTGGATTAATTAATTAATTTAATTAATTTATGGGTTAAGTCTTTGAGGCAGCAAAGTAAAGAAGGAAAGAAAGAGAATGGAAATGAATTAATTGGAATTAGGTGTGATGAGATATTTCTTTGTAGTGGAGCATTAAATGCTGCCACCTACCTCTTTAATTAGGCATCCACTAATTAAGCTCCTTGCCACGTCACCTCCTCCTCCACCTTAAAGCAGAGGATTGGGTTTGAAATAGAGGAAGAGAGAAAAGGGAGAATGAAGGAAGAAGGAGAAGAAGAAGAGAAGGAGATGAGGAATGTTGGTGAGCTTGGTTGTGGGAACTCCCTCCTTGACCCGTATGGGCCGAGCGGTGGACGCGGCGAGCGGCGCGCGCGTCGGTGTTGAAAGAGGTATGTGCTGTTTTGTTGGTTTTTGGGTCCTTAATGGTGGTGTTCTGGTTGTTTTGGTGGAGGTGTTGGTGGGTTGAGGTTGGACCGTGGTCCCTTGGTGGCTGGCGGCCAGCAGCAAGGGAGTCGCGCGCGGGCGCGCGGTGCGCAGCGCGCGCAGTGCTTGCGGTCGGCGCGCAATGCGCAGCGCGCAGCAGCCCGCGGGTGCGTGCGGCTTTGGCGGTGTGCGGCAGCGCGGCAACAGCAGGGGAGCGCACGGGCCAGCGGGCGCGCGGCTGGCAGGCTCTGCGCAGGCGCCGCGCGGGCGCTGCACAGGCCCGCGCGGGCACGCGGCGGAGCGCCCAGGGGCGCGCTCAGCGGGCTGGGCTGCTGCGCGGCGGGCCCATGCGCCGCGCAGCGCACCCAGGGCACCGCGCAACTGCTGTGGCAGGTGGTGGGCGCCAGGCTGGCAGCGGCAGGACCGCGCGCTTCGGCGTGCGCAGGGTGCTTTGCGCGACGTTTCCGTCGACCCCGCAGCTTTTCTCCTTGCCCTTGGACGCGCGCAAATTTCCTTTTGGCGGTGGTTATCTGACATATTTTCCTTTTCTTCTCTCTGTGTTGGTGCTGTAGCTTGGGTGCTTGCGGCAAGCTCGGTGTCGCGCAACTGTTGGAACCGTCTGTGCACGGCGCGGTTTTCTTCTGAGCTGTGGACCTTGGAGCTGAGGGGGTTGAGACTTTGAGAAGGTAGCAAAGGATGAGATTGTGTGGACTTTTGTGTTTCTCATGTTTACATTGGAGCTTGGGCAGTGTGAAGAGTGGGCTGTGTGTGCGTGTGTGTGGATGCAGGGAGTTGGAATTTGAGTGTGTGGATGGTTCTTTGTACTTAATTGTTGTTATTGGGCTTGTAATTACTTTATGCTGTGAGCTTTTGGGAGTATTGTGGGATTTGGAGTATGCTGTGGAAGTACACTGTGGATGACTTAAGCTGAAGGACTTGGAGCTTGTGTTTTATGTGTAGACTTTTGATGCTAGAGTTTTGTTTGTGAGCATGTAAATTTAGTGTGAGTTGTTAGTGGGAGCTTAAGAGTTGGTGATGTGGGATTTTCTTAGTTTGCTGAAACTTGAGTGTGGAGTGAACATGAGAGGGTGGTGTGTGTATAATTGTGGCTGGATGAATATTTGTTGGTTGTGCAGTTTTTAGTGGCCTTATGTGAGCAGGGTGAGTTTTGTGTGTGCAGAGGAGCTTTAAAGTCTGCTGTTGGGATTTTATTAAGTGAGCTGTTGGGTTTTTATTAAAATGTGCTGTTGGTGTTGAGGTGAACTTAAATTGGGTTTTGGGACATTAATTATGTTATGCATTGGAGCTTGTATTTTTTAAGTGCAGTGGAGGACTTCATGTGGGCTAAGGCTAAGTGGTGGTGCTGTGACTTCTTGGTTGTGCAGTAAGGTGTTTATGTGGACATGTATTTAAATGCAAGCAATTTATTTTCTTTGTGATGGACTTGAGGTGAATTGATGCAACTTAAGAGTGTGGATGGAATTAAGAGGTGGAGCCTATGTAAGCATTATTTGTTTTTAATGTGCATTTGGAGCTTTAAGTATGCTTGAGCCCTTGTTGTGCTGTGTGTAGGCTGCGGAGTGATCGGAGTACGCCGGATTAATGATAGTGGACTCAAGAATTTTAGATGAGCTTCCGAAGATTTTTCCGAGTACGCAACAGTGTGCGCGCGCGCGGCACGTTTTTCGAGGTTTCGTCAGTTCGAGGTTCCGGCACTTCACCGACTTCAGCAATTGCCTGCGGAAAGCGTTCCAGGTGGGTTGGAATTTCTCCAAAATTTATGGAATGCCCTCTAATGCTTTTGTAAGCATATTGATCATGTTTAGCTTATTTATCATATATTGATCATGATTAGCTGATTTATTATATATTGATAAATCTCATAGTTGTCTGGGAATTTTTAGAAAATTATTTAGAACCCCAGATTATTTTTAGTATACTCCTGTTATCATATGACACTAGGCTGCATGTTCTGTGGACATTATTTTTGCACCCTGATCGTTTTAAAAATCGAGAAAGCCCATTTTAAGGAAAAACATCATTTTCAAATGTAGTTTTTAAATTATGAGTTCGCCAGAGGTATGGCTTGATTCAGGGTGCACTAGACCTCGTGCCTGGGGGCCGAGGGGTCTTTTTTTGAGTTTTGAGATGAATTATAGTGTCATTTGATATTTGAGCTTCCTTATGGGATAGTGAAATTACTCTAGATCATGGGTCGTATTCTGATTTAGTGGTGGATGTGGTTCTCCCACTTAGCTTCGAGGATTTGGGGGTTCCGGCAGATCGAGTCGTGGAAGTTTCCCGACTCAGCCATGGTCGTGCATTATCAGATTGAGTCGTTGAGGGTTCTCTGACATAGCTGTTAGAGTGTTCGGGCTATTCGTGTTTGAGTCGAGGTTCTTTTCCGACTGAGTTGTGTTTTCGAGCTTTGGGATACCGATCTGTTTGATCGTGGATTATAGCCTGCATATGCCGCATGTTGAGACAGTGAGACAGATGTGATACTTGAGTTCGGTGGGGTCGCTCCCCTCGAGCTACGCCCCGGGTGCGATGATGATACCGAGCCTGACGAGGCTACGATGTGGATATGCGCCTAGTTCATATACTAGTGGACGCTTGATACCCCTGGCCGAGTTACCATGGGGTCACTTTGTGTGAGATTGAGATAGTCGGTTTAGGACGCCCCACGTAATTTCCGTCCTCTTGTGGATGCGTGGTAGTGGGCAGGTGCGTTCCTAGACGACAGGCGCGGGCTGGACTGAGCCAGTTTAGGCAGTCCTTGAGATTGGGTGTTCTGAGCGGGTGGTTACATACTATGTTCTTAGATGGTTTTTCCTTTGAGCATTGATACTGAGGCATTTTAGCAGTAGCGAGAGTATGCATAGCATGTGTATGATAGAGTTTCCTTTTGAGCATTATGTTTGAGACATATTAGCTGTAGTTTTCCTTCAGCTTATTTATCTATCTACCTATCTATCTGCATACATATCTGTTTTGCCTCCGGTAGACTTAGTGGGCATACCGTGGATATTGGGACGGTACCCACTGAGATCTGCCTTCTGCAGTAGATCTCACACCCGCTGCGGTGACAGGTTGAGGCAGCCGTTCCGACTTGGTTCGTGCGGAGATAGCAGTTCGAGGTGAGGACGCGGTCGTTTAGTTCCTTACCAGCATTGAGAGTCAGAGGTAGATGTACCCTGTTAGTTTTATGTTTCCACTTTTGTACCTTGAGGGTGAGGCTTGTATTTTATATTTCATTCGAGAGACCTGTATTGAGGATTATGTTTTAGTGAGCTTTAATTATTTCAGATGTTCTGTTTTTTTTGTTAGCTACTACTTTTATTTTCAGCTCTGATACATGTGTAGCTTTAGATCTGACTTGCAGGGTAGACGCTTCGTCTGTACAACAGTTTTCCGTACAGATGGCGGATCTGTTGGCGAGCCCGGGTCGCAGTTTCGACCCGTGGGCGTGACAGATTTAGGTGGTATCAGAGCCTAGGTGTATAGGTCATTGAGGACTTAGAGACCCTAGGCTGTTGGTTGGACATTAGGATGACCGTCGTGAGAGACTTGATTTTAGCGAGAGTCCTGATTGAGTTTGTACCTCCCCCAGAGGATTGGGGTGAGTGATCTTACATGTTATTTCTCCAAAGATGATTATGTTGGCTGCAGACAACATAATACTTTAGAAAGGTTAACATGTTTAGACTTTCGCTTGATTGGGTCGAGAGAGTTTTGGTCCTAATGTTTGTTATATTGCAGTGGCTTCGATGCTTCCGAGACGCCGTACGACGGCGAGGGCGTGTTGGCCTTGGATGAGGAGCCAAATCAGCGGGAGGCTGAATGGATAGAGCAGAGTGAGGTCTGAGAGTTACAGGCCCCAGTAGCCAGATTTTGAGGCGATGCGGCGCCAGGAAGAGAACTTGGAGCGCTTGATGCACATGCTTGAGCCGAGAGCATCTTCCGAGGTATCGCTAGTAGTACTTCCAGCCGCGACGTCGTCGACTTCGATCCTGATCGCGCCACTGATGGTGCAGAAGCAGCGAGAGGTTGCTGACCGGTTGTTTTATTTCATCCAGTTCCATCCCCTGCAGATTTCGGGACCGAGTTTGGAGCCTTGGAAAGCCGAGGACTAGATTGCTGCTATGGGAAAAGTTATTTGAAGATTGTTCATCCAGGAGAAGCATCATGTGCACTTGGTTATGCACTTTGGATATGGATGCCGAGAGTTAGTGGCGTCGAGTTCGTCCTGCTGGACCACCGGGAGCGTAGTTGATGACCGGGAGCGAGTTTCTGCGATTGTGGAGCGGAGTACCCCATGTTGCCCAGGATGAGGCCTAGAAGGTTGATCATGTTTGAGAGGAGACTACATCGAGATACCTATTTCTTTGTGCATTCGCGGCGGGTGCCGACTTTGGATGCAGCGAGTGTGCATTCTCGATGGATTGATCGAGGATTAGTGATCACGTCCCCGAGGGACGAAGAGCGAGGGACTAGCTCGAATGAGAGACGTCCAGCATTGTCGGATTTTGGGTTAGTTGAGTGGATCAGGTTGTCATGATTCCAGTCTAGGGATCATGTGTCTCAGAGGAGACAGAGACCTGGAGGTTCTCGGCAGTTGAAGCACCAGTAGCAGTATCAGGACTTTTCAGGTAGAGTGTCCCTAAGTAGTGCGCTTGGATTTGCCGCTTGCGACGGCACTCCCACTACCCCTTCTGGATGAAGAGGTTCATCCGACTTATCGATAGGCTGACCGAGCAGCGACGCCGAGACAGATAGAGCGATGGCCACCAGTATCTAGTGAATGAGTTTGTACTGCCAGCTGGAAGGCGCCAGGATAACGGATCGTGTTCTACCAAGCGTGGACTTTCTTATAGTAGTCGGAGTTAGAGCATGTTGATGCCGATACCGCTTGTGTGTGTTCAGTAGAGCAGGGGTAGCTTCATGTGAGCCAGAGATGGACTGTTGGTCTGTACACGTGAGGATCAGGTTCCAGATCACGTTTAGCACATGGATGAGTGTTGCCAGTCCCGCCAGAGTAAGTAGGACATTCGATTTGATTCCTTGAGTTTTAGTCCTACATCAGCTTTGAGGTGTTGTTATGGGTTTGGATAGAGTTTGGTTATCCCAATACCATGCTACCATGGATGGCCGAGAGAGGACTTTGATCCTCCGTGGACCTGGTCAGGAGGAGTACGCTTATAGAGGAAGCTAGAGCACGATAGAGTTTGAGTCGTGATCATTTTGCTTCGCGAGCGACTGTAGAGGAGGTGCTTACGGCGGCACCGGGACTAAGGAATATCTTTATCGCCCGTGTGATCCCGGGGTGAAAGTCTACCTGATCTGATATTGAAACCGCCGCTTAGTGAGATTGAGATAGCGATTGACATAGTTTTGGAACTGCGCCAACCTCGATGGCACCTCTTGGAGTATCACCTGCGAGACAGAGAGTGAGAGCTGATAGTGCAGCTACGGGATTTGATGGATCGGGAGGTCTGTGTGACCCAGTACCACGTCGTGGGAATACGACAGTGAGGATCCGAGAGAGGGATACTTGAGTATGATCCCACACCGTGGATACACGGTGGTGACGCCACGCCGTTGGTGCGGCAGTGATGCCACGTTGTGAGTACACAACGGTGAGAGTTCTTTGATGGTTCGAGTACAGACAGACACGGAATGTGTGGCAGCAGATCCTCATTCGTGAGGCGGGTATCTTTTTGGAAACATACAGCCAAGGGCTGTGCCCCGTAAGTGATCAGAACCCGGTAGGGGCATTATGGACTTGCAGTGCGGTCAAATGGATTGACTAAGGCCCTGCCGCTTTTAGGATTTGTGGGATTGTGTGTTCCAGCTGAGGATGATGCCAGCATTGATGTGGATGCCACCGTTGGATTTGTGGAATATGGAGTGTTAGTGAAGATAGGAACAACTCCAATGCCCTCTCTCATTTTCTCTTTATGCCGAGGCTTGACGAACTGATCGACGATTTCGGAAGGCTACTCCAGAAATGGAAAAGAGTGCCGGGACCTGTTCTTGTTTGATTGGGGTGAAGGCACTCGCCATTCGGGATTTTCGAACTTTTCGCCGTTGCCGGCTGGTTTTCAAAATCGAGAGTTAGGGGATTGGGGAATGTTCCTAATGAGGGGTTATTTCTTATTAATGGATACGAGAGTGTATTCCGAGTTTAAGCCGTGGGTGGCTGTTTGGGTAGCGAAAGAGTTATCAGTATTCTGAGAAATGTATGGATTTGATTGAGACCCCCTCATGAGTTATGGTTTTATTTTGGTTTCGAGGACGAAACCCTTTTAAGGAGGGGAGAGTGTAGAACACCTGATTTTTCGGATGGCGCACCGACCTTGTAAGATGGCGTGGCGCGGAGGCTTTACCTCGGGCGTGTTGCTTATGTGTTTACAGATGATTGCGGGTTGATTCGGACTGACGCGGAAGATCCGAGGGCGAAAAGTGAGTTGGAACTGGCAGTTTTGGAGTCGGTTTTTGGATTGAGCACCCCGACTCTACGGTTGAGCTTTTTGGGGAGGAAAAGCTGTGGACATGTGTATTTTCAAATTACAGCGGAGTTCGGGAGGTTTCGTACTGGTGCGGAGGCCCCGAAGGCAAAAAGTGACTTGGAGTTGGCCTATTTTGGATTAATTAATTAATTTAATTAATTTATGGGTTAAGTCTTTGAGGCAGCAAAGTAAAGAAGGAAAGAAAGAGAATGGAAATGAATTAATTGGAATTAGGTGTGATGAGATATTTCTTTGTAGTGGAGCATTAAATGCTGCCACCTACCTCTTTAATTAGGCATCCACTAATTAAGCTCCTTGCCACGTCACCTCCTCCTCCACCTTAAAGCAGAGGATTGGGTTTGAAACAGAGGAAGAGAGAAAAGGGAGAATGAAGGAAGAAGGAGAAGAAGAAGAGAAGGAGATGAGGAATGTTGGTGAGCTTGGTTGTGGGAACTCCCTCCTTGACCCGTGTGGGCCGAGCGGTGGACGCGGCGAGCGGCGCGCGCGTCGGTGTTGAAAGAGGTATGTGCTGTTTTGTTGGTTTTTGGGTCCTTAATGGTGGTGTTCTGGTTGTTTTGGTGGAGGTGTTGGTGGGTTGAGGTTGGACCGTGGTCCCTTGGTGGCTGGCGGCCAGCAGCAAGGGAGTCGCGCGCGGGCGCGCGGTGCGCAGCGCGCGCAGTGCTTGCGGTCGGCGCGCAATGCGCAGCGCGCAGCAGCCCGCGGGTGCGTGCGGCTTTGGCGGTGTGCGGCAGCGCGGCAACAGCAGGGGAGCGCACGGGCCAGCGGGCGCGCGGCTGGCAGGCTCTGCGCAGGCGCCGCGCGGGCGCTGCGCAGGCACCGCGCGGGCTCTGCACAGGCCCGCGCGGGCACGCGGCGGAGCGCCCAGGGGCGCGCTCAGCGGGCTGGGCTACTGCGCGGCGGGCCCATGCGCCGCGCAGCGCACCCAGGGCACCGCGCAACTGCTGTGGCAGGTGGTGGGCGCCAGGCTGGCAGCGGCAGGACCGCGCGCTTCGGCGTGCGCAGGGTGCTTTGCGCGACGTTTCCGTCGACCCCGCAGCTTTTCTCCTTGCCCTTGGACGCGTGCAAATTTCCTTTTGCCGGTGGTTATCTGACATATTTTCCTTTTCTTCTCTCTGTGTTGGTGCTGTAGCTTGGGTGCTTGCGGCGAGCTCGGTGTCGCGCAACTGTTGGAACCGTCTGTGCACGGCGCGGTTTTCTTCTGAGCTGTGGACCTTGGAGCTGAGGGGGTTGAGACTTTGAGAAGGTAGCAAAGGATGAGATTGTGTGGACTTTTGTGTTTCTCATGTTTACATTGGAGCTTGGGCAGTGTGAAGAGTGGGCTGTGTGTGTGTGTGTGTGGATGCAGGGAGTTGGAATTTGAGTGTGTGGATGGTTCTTTGTACTTAATTGTTGTTATTAGGCTTGTAATTACTTTATGCTGTGAGCTTTTGGGAGTTTTGTGGGATTTGGAGTATGCTGTGGAAGTACACTGTGGATGACTTAAGCTGAAGGACTTGGAGCTTGTGTTTTATGTGTAGACTTTTGATGCTAGAGTTTTGTTTGTGAGCATGTAAATTTAGTGTGAGTTGTTAGTGGGAGCTTAAGAGTTGGTGATGTGGGATTTTCTTAGTTTGCTGAAACTTGAGTGTGGAGTGAACATGAGAGGGTGGTGTGTGTATAATTGTGGCTGGATGAATATTTGTTGGTTGTGCAGTTTTTAGTGGCCTTATGTGAGCAGGGTGAGTTTTGTGTGTGCAGAGGAGCTTTAAAGTCTGATGTTGGGATTTTATTAAGTGAGCTGGTGGGTTTTTATTAAAATGTGCTGTTGGTGTTGAGGTGAACTTAAATTGGGTTTTGGGACATTAATTATGTTATGCATTGGAGCTTGTATTTTTTAAGTGCAGTGGAGGACTTCATGTGGGCTAAGGCTAAGTGGTGGTGCTGTGACTTCTTGGTTGTGCAGTAAGGTGTTTATGTGGACATGTATTTAAATGCAAGCAATTTATTTTCTTTGTGATGGACTTGAGGTGAATTGATGCAACTTAAGAGTGTGGATGGAATTAAGAGGTGGAGCCTATGTAAGCATTATTTGTTTTTAATGTGCATTTGGAGCTTTAAGTATGCTTGAGCCCTTGTTGTGCTGTGTGTAGGCTGCGGAGTGATCGGAGTACGCCGGATTAATGATAGTGGACTCAAGAATTTTAGATGAGCTTCCGAAGATTTTTCCGAGTACGCAACAGTGTGCGCGCGCGCGGCACGTTTTTCGAGGTTTCGTCAGTTCGAGGTTCCGGCACTTCACCGACTTCAGCAATTGCCTGCGGAAAGCGTTCCAGGTGGGTTGGAATTTCTCCAAAATTTATGGAATGCCCTCTAATGCTTCTGTAAGCATATTGATCATGTTTAGCTTATTTATCATATATTGATCATGATTAGCTGATTTATTATATATTGATAAATCTCATAGTTGTCTGGGAATTTTTAGAAAATTATTTAGAACCCCAGATTATTTTTAGTATACTCCTGTTATCATATGACACTAGGCTGCATGTTCTGTGGACATTATTTTTGCACCCTGATCGTTTTAAAAATCGAGAAAGCCCATTTTAAGGAAAAACATCATTTTCAAATGTAGTTTTTAAATTATGAGTTCGCCAGAGGTATGGCTTGATTCAGGGTGCACTAGACCTCGTGCCTGGGGGCCGAGGGGTCTCTTTTTGAGTTTTGAGATGAATTATAGTGTCATTTGATATTTGAGCTTCCTTATGGGATAGTGAAATTACTCTAGATCATGGGTCGTATTCTGATTTAGTGGTGGATGTGGTTCTCCCACTTAGCTTCGAGGATTTTGGGGTTCCGGCAGATCGAGTCGTGGAAGTTTCCCGACTCAGCCATGGTCGTGCATTATCAGATTGAGTCGTTGAGGGTTCTCTGACATAGCTGTTAGAGTGTTCGGGCTATTCGTGTTTGAGTCGAGGTTCTTTTCCGACTGAGTTGTGTTTTCGAGCTTTGGGATACCGATCTGTTTGATCGTGGATTATAGCCTGCATATGCCGCATGTTGAGACAGTGAGACAGATGTGATACTTGAGTTCGGTGGGGTCGCTCCCCTCGAGCTACGCCCCGGGTGCGATGATGATACCGAGCCTGACGAGGCTACGATGTGGATATGCGCCTAGTTCATATACTAGTGGACGCTTGATACCCCTGGCCGAGTTACCATGGGGTCACTTTGTGTGAGATTGAGATAGTCGGTTTAGGACGCCCCACGTAATTTCCGTCCTCTTGTGGATGCGTGGTAGTGGGCAGGTGCGTTCCTAGACGACAGGCGCGGGCTGGACTGAGCCAGTTTAGGCAGTCCTTGAGATTGGGTGTTCTGAGCGGGTGGTTACATACTATGTTCTTAGATGGTTTTTCCTTTGAGCATTGATACTGAGGCATTTTAGCAGTAGCGAGAGTATGCATAGCATGTGTATGATAGAGTTTCCTTTTGAGCATTATGTTTGAGACATATTAGCTGTAGTTTTCCTTCAGCTTATTTATCTATCTACCTATCTATCTGCATACCTATCTGTTTTGCCTCCGGTAGACTTAGTGGGCATACCGTGGATATTGGGACGGTACCCACTGAGATCTGCCTTCTGCAGTAGATATCACACCCGCTGCGGTGACAGGTTGAGGCAGCCGTTCCGACTTGGTTCGTGCGGAGATAGCAGTTCGAGGTGAGGACGCGGTCGTTTAGTTCCTTACCAGCATTGAGAGTCAGAGGTAGATGTACCCTGTTAGTTTTATGTTTCCACTTTTGTACCTTGAGGGTGAGGCTTGTATTTTATATTTCATTCGAGAGACCTGTATTGAGGATTATGTTTTAGTGAGCTTTAATTATTTCAGATGTTCTGTTTTTTTTGTTAGCTACTACTTTTATTTTCAGCTCTGATACATGTGTAGCTTTAGATCTGACTTGCAGGGTAGACGCTTCGTCTGTACAACAGTTTTCCGTACAGATGGCGGATCTGTTGGCGAGCCCGGGTCGCAGTTTCGACCCTGGGGCGTGACAAGAAGCTCATCCCAGTCTATAGATTCAGTTTCCGATTCTGTCTCGGAATCATCTTTAGTTTTCTTGCTTTTCCTAGCTCTCTTAGGCTTGTCAGTTGATTTTGCATGGACCATAGCAACTAACAGGACAATTATCAGTGAGAACACCATTGTCGCTATTCAACTTAAAGAACCTGCGAGCAACAACTCAAGAATACGACAAAATTGTTTATTTTCAAAAATTTGAAAAATTGTACCTAAACAATCATTATCGTGTAGAGAGACTAGGAATCAAATTAGTTTTGCAAAAAGAATTTTAAAAATAGATCAATCCCATGATTTTCTAAAATTCCTATTATATGCCCTAAAACCGAATTTTCAGAAATCGAAGCCTAAAAATCCGTTAATCAAGAGAATACCTAGCATATAATCAAAACTAATCTACCCAGAGTTCTTATTTCAAAAGAAATTTGATCAAAAACCAATCTCAAACGAAAAAGATACAAAATTTCCACCACGTTTTGAGCAAAATAGTGAAAAACTGTGAAAAACCGAGTTTTTGATCAAGAAAACTTACTTGGAATCGAAGAACCTGAGTTGAAAAGGCTCCAAATCAGTTGATTTCTAGAGAGAGAAGCTCTGGAGACTTTGGAACAAAAGATTGTAGTAAAAAGAAATCAAAACCCTTTTGTTCTATATAAAACCCTAGCCGCGGTCCGGATCGGATCATGAATCCAGTCCGGATCGGCTACCCGCAGGAAATTCCTGCGTTCGGGATCCGGATCAGATTGTCCAGTCCGGATCGGCTCCAAACTTTTTCTTCAGAAAAATTTCGAAAAATTCTAGAAAATCCAGAAAAAGATTGTAAGCATTTATACATGTCAACTTTAAATAAAAATCATCGTTTCATATTAAAAGAAATAGATTATGCAAAATCTATCAATAATATCCAACAAATGAAACGAAAATTTATAAAAATTAAATCCCTTAAAGTTGAACAACTTCAATCACATCTAACATGATCTTATGAGTAATGCCTTTATCAAATCATCAATTTGGTAAAGAAAATGAAATACCAAGATCAATAGATGTTTGAAATCCCAAATATGTTAGATAATGTATCTAGTCAATCTATTGAAGAGAGTGGCTCTTTGAGCATCTTTCATTAAAAATCCCACCTTATACCAACCTTGGAATTTGATAGAGTCAAGTATTCCAAAAAGCATTTTATCTAATCATCTTGAAAAAAACCATGCTTGATATTCATGTGGTAGCTGCACACAGTACTCGGACGACCGAGGTGGTAGCTCTTTCCTCCATGTGGTGGTAGTTTTCACACTCCTCATTGGGATGTAACTCTTTCCACATCTTTTGAGCATAACATTCTGCATTAACTCCCCCTCAATTGGCTATCAATTACATAATATATAAAGTATTCAACCAAAAATTGATCTCGATTTCATACTCGACTCAATTGTCAAATAAGATAAAAACTATAGCAAGAGATCATTTTGTTACGGATTTTGTTTTGGCGCATTTCATGAAAGTGTTAAGTCTTGAAGATTGAAGATGAATGAAGTTTGGATCATATACCTCAATCTCAAGAAAGAAGAATTCAAAAGGATCAGGTAAGTTTAACTAAATATTTTTGGTGATCCGAATACTTCTTGTAGTGTAGAAACACTTGGAAGAATTTTTTATCGCATAAAAATCAAGAATTGGACATGGGACATGTTCAGGATCCGGATCAGACAGTCCAATCCGGATCCCGAAGGGTGCTTGTTCATTGGCAAATCCGATCCGGATCATAGTCATTTCGATCCGGATCCCGAACATGGGAATTTGCTGGAATACATGAACGATCCGGATCGTGCATTACAATCCGGATCCCGAACCCTGGTTTTCTGGAATTGCCTGACTCGTTACGACGATCCGGATCACAGCTAATCCGATCCGGATCGCCGTCGTGAAAATTTCCAGAAACGGACAGTTTTTTATCCTTATCTTCTTCCTAGGGTTTCTAACCTATATATAGACCCTATGATTCTTTTTCTAGGGTTAATCCAAGAAGCCGTAAATCCACATACAAGCCGTCATCTTTTATACGGCCTAAGATCCACATATAGAGAAGAAAGAAAATCATTAGATATTACTCTATGTTTCTTCATCTATATTGATTAGTTTGATTCTAGGTTTTCATACTCACATCTTGAGTTGAATCAAACTAATGAATACTTAGATGGTATTTCCTATCTATCTTTGATCTAAGTATTCGGCGGATCATCACCACCCAAAAACAACGATTTACCCCAAAATCGGCGCGTGGACTCGCGTGGCCTTGTGGATTCAAGGTGCAACCGCTCTCGTGGATTCGGAGCGAGGTACGTTCGTGGATTCGAAGCGTGCTACTGGGTGAAGACCGTGGATTCGGTCAGACGTCGTGGACTCGACGTTGGACGCCGTGGATTCGGCGTTGGACGCAGATCGTGGATTCGAGACGCGTTGCGGAGCGAGCGGAGAAGATCAACTAGGAGCGTATGGAAAAGGTTGAGTCGTCTGTGAGTACGGTATATCACCTTGTACGTGTTTAATTCTAGTGGATTTCACCGTGTTATCGGTCCCGTGATTTTTTACTCCGGTTTGGAGTTTTCCACATAAAAATCTTGCGTGTCCATTTATATTTCCGCATTGGGTTTTTATTGCGCAATGATTTTTTGAGTGTTTATTGTTTACACCTATTCACCCCCCTCTAGGTGTTTTTTTCCCCTATTTAGATCCATTATTACATATAACCCAACAAGTGGTATCGGAGCGGGAATAGGGTTGTAAACAATGGTTGAAGGTGGAAACATCAACAGACCCCCATTCTTTGATGGAACAAATTATGCGTACTGGAGAGTACGGATGAAAGCCTTTTTAATTTCCATCGACGAACGGGTGTGGCAATCAATTGAATTAGGATGGTCTAATCCAACTGAAATTATTGCTGATGTTCGCACCATCAAACCTAGGTCGAAGTGGACCAAGGAAGAGTTAGATTCATCTTCTTACAATGGCAAGAGAATTAATCCTATTTTTAATGCCTTATCTCAAACTGAATTCTCTCGCGTCTCGGCATGTGAGACTGCGAAAGAAATCTGGGATGTTCTTCAGGTTACACATGAGGGAACTAACCTCGTGAAGATTCAAAAGCTGCAAATGCTTACGAGCAGATTTGACTCTATTTTCATGGCAGAAAATGAATCTTTCACGGACTACTATACACGATTGCAAGACATCGTAAACTCATGTGCTAACCTGAGAGAGAAGATTCCAGAATTTAAGGTTGTAAGAAAGATCTTAAGAACTCTTCCTGAACGATTTCGCCCAAAGGTTACAGCCATTGAAACTATTAAACACCCGGACGAAATGCGTGTAGAAGAATTAGTTGGTTCTTTACAAACTTATGAAATGACATTTACTACTAACTATTCTTCGGGAAAGGCATCCTCTTCTAAGTCTTCAGGTTATGCTTTGAAAACAACAAAGGAAGAAGACACGGATTCATCCTCCTCAGGCGATGACGAGAATTTATCTATGGAGGAATTTGAGAAGCAGCTCGCTCTCTTGACAAGGAAGTTTCGCCGCAACTTTCGAAGGGGTAATTCAAGTAAAACTCCATCCTTCAGAAAGTCGAAGAAAGGCAAGGGTATTTCAAGTTACAAGTCAAGAAAGCAAGAGAACTTTTCAAAGGACAAGAAAAGTTCAGAAGGACAAGTCCAATGCTTCAAGTGCCGAGGATACGGCCATATCTCAACGGAGTGTCCAACTAAGAATCCGTCGAAGAAGAAAGCGATGCAAGTCGTCACCTGGGATGACAACTCAACATCAAATGAGTCATCCTCAAGTGATGAAGAAGAAAGCGCAACGGGATTCCACGCGTCCACATCTTCACCCTTCATGTGCTTAATGGCAAGTACATCCGACTCGCTGTCCAACTCCACTGTTGAAAAGAATGCAACGGACAATGAATCAGATGATTCGGAAGGTGAAGATTTTGCTTTATCCTACCACAGACTTTTACGGGATTCAAAGAAACTGGCTAAGCAAAACAAGGGGTTGAGAGGGAGATTACAGGATCTCGAAGTAGAAGTAAAAAGGGTAACTTCTCTCTCGATCGATCTTGAAGTGGAAAGGGATAATCTGATAAAAGCAAATGTTTCCCTTCAAGAGTCCAATGAGCTTTTTGAGAAGGAACATACAAAACTGGTGGATAAAGCAGATCACTTCTCAAAGCTCTACATCGAGGCCCAACAAGATAAATTGGAAATGACAAAGACCATTCTCCAACTAAAGGATGACTTAAAGAGATTTTCTTCTGGAAGGAGTAAGTTGGATAAGCTTCTTGGTCTTGGTCAAACAAATCGGTTCGGCCTCGGGTACACTCAAACTGGAAACAGTCCAAGTTCGAGTGGGACAGTTTTTGTGCCTCAGTCGGTATCTCCTCCTCCGACACCGGAATTCACGACAAACAACGACAACAAGCCTACTTCTTTCTCTTCGGGATCGTCAAGCGCAAAGGTATGTTTTCGTTGTGGTATTTCAGGGCACATAAGGAGATATTGCAAGACAGGAGCCAAACGCTCAACTCAGACATTTCTTGCAACGACTATCAAAAAGGTGATTCCTCAGAAATCAAATTCAAATCATACAAAGGAAAAGAGACTTGGTAGTTCACCGCACAAGACGACATCATCAAGGAGAAGCAATCGATCTAACAAGATGCCTTCACCTAGGAGAATAACCTCACGACCATTACCGATGCATTCCAAAAGGTTTTGGGTGCGCAAAGGTGAAATCTTCCCTTGTCTTGTTACTAATGTTTCCTTGCATGCTTATGATAATTCGTCTTGGTATCTGGATAGCGGTTGTTCCCGTCACATGACCGGTGACAAAAATAGTTTTCAAAACTTTGAGAAAATCTCCGGAGGACTCGTTGTTTTCGGAGACGGTCGATCTTCCAAAATTGTTGGAAAAGGAACGGTAGCTATTCCAGATGGCCCGATTTTGAAAAACGTGTTATTTGTTGATGGCCTTAAGACTAACCTCATAAGCATAAGTCTACTTTGCGACAATGGTTTTTCAGTTAACTTTTCATCGGTTGAATGTGTTGTAACTGATAAGGACCATGTCTTCTTTTTAAAAGGGGTTAGATCTGAAAACAATTGCTATGTTGTTCCTAATAAAATTTCAGAAAAATGTAACCTAGTTTCTTTGGATAATGAAACACTTTGGCATGAAAGACTAGGTCACATAAATTTTAAAGAACTAGCAAAGATTTCAAATAAAGACGTGGTTAAGGGGGTTCCTAAACTTTTATTTAAAAACAACATTGTGTGTAGGACCCCTGAACCCCCGTGCAGCTTTTTCCCATGAATCCACTGTGCAAACACCTGTTGATGGTGTATCTGGCCCATGGTGCATCAAAGGGATGCCACAGATGGACCCTGTGAGCTTTGGTTGGCTGTATTGGCCTTCGGCTGCTTTTGCCGAATTTTGGGAAAGGAATTTGGCCAAACAGAGGGTGGATTTGGATTCAGTGTGGAAAAACGCTTGAAAACGACTTTTTGTTTGCTAAATTCTGAGTCCGGATGCAAAAAAACGGACTCCCGAAAGTTTTACTGGATTTTTGGTGCATGGGGGAGCCGTGGACTGGCGGGGGTGACACGTGGCAGGCTCAGATTGGCCGGCGCACGCGGCTGGGTCCACGGAAGGTCTGGGCTGTGACCGGGGTGCACCGCGGGGCGCGTGGACCGGCGGGTGTCCACGTGGCAGCGCCTGATTGGGCGGCCCACGCGCGCTTGGTCCACGGGCGAGCGCGGGGAGGCGTGGACCGGGGGCGCGCCACGTGGCAGCACCCGGTTGGCGGGCGCATGTGCGCGCGGTCCACGCAGCGCGCGGGGCAGGTCGCGGGCAGGTGGCCGTACGCGGGGCAGGTACGGCGACGTGGGCAGCGCCACGTGGCGCCCGCTGATTCGCGGGCGCCACCTACCGCGTTGACGCGGGCGGGGGACACGTGGCGCACTCCGCGGCAGCTTGCATGGCTGCCGCCTGTTCGGGCGACACGTGGCGGGCGCCGAGGCGGGTCGGACGAAGCCAGGATCCCGTCCGACGGAGCATTTTGGGCTGGGCCGCACTGTGCGCGCCCGAAAGTTCTGGGCCGGGCCGCACTGTGTGCGCCCGAAAACTTTCGGGCGCCCGAAAGT
The DNA here is from genome assembly GCA_029204045.2 of Tillandsia leiboldiana. Taxonomy (NCBI): domain Eukaryota; kingdom Viridiplantae; phylum Streptophyta; class Magnoliopsida; order Poales; family Bromeliaceae; genus Tillandsia; species Tillandsia leiboldiana. The sequence continues at coordinate 14,127 of JAQNDB010001718.1, read as the reverse complement.
TGGGACCTGATGGGTATTTTCCCAAAAGATTTCTTCAGCCTATAAATAGCCAGCCCGAGCCCTCTTTGCTTCCTTTTTTCTCTCTGTCTGTGCAAGATCTCCCCGAGCTTCCTCTTGGTGAAATTTTCCCCTCTTAATCCTTGATCTTCCTACCAAGTTCTAGGATTTTAGGAGGCTCGAATCCCGAGGTTCCCCATTTTATGGCGCGGCGCGACGTTGCATTCCTGGGTTCTTCTTCGGCGCAGCGACAGTGTTTTAGCTCCCCTGGGCTACTCCGAGATCATTTTGCTGTGATTCTTGCGCCGGTAGACTCCTAAGAGGTAGGACTTCATCTTTCGTTTTGGTCGCGCTTTCTCTTTTCGAGGTTTTGGCACGGATCCCGAGGCAAACAGTGACCCCATTTTCTGTGTGGACTTCCTTGACAGCAGCGGGGTATTTTGGCCATATCTTTGCGCACGAGCATCTGACGGAAACGAGCTTATACAACTTTTTCATCTACGGATCGCAAGGAACGCGCTCGTATTTTTATTGGATTTTTATGAGATTTATTTCGAGGTGAAATTACTGTTTTCTCAGTGAACAGTGCACAGTTTTTAGCACAGATTTTTGTATGTGTACCCCCTTGCCGAATTTTTATCTTGACTTACCGAACTCAGATTTGGACGTGCAAGGTATCGTTGCGAAGCTATCGACGCGAGGATCGCTGTGATATTTTTCTTGGAATTTCCTGGGCACTGTCTGCAGGTGATAATTTAACAGTTTTGAATCCGAGGTTGTATATGGTTATAAGAGCAATAATTGGGAGCCTAAGGGTAATTAGTGAGCTTTGTATTGTACCAGGAATATTACGGGTGAGCTAAAATTGTGGGAGCAAGGATTTGGAGTTTTGGTATTTTCTTGCTGTACGGATCCGGACAGTTAGCACTTCAGGTGGGTGGTTGTTGTACTCCTCTCCTTTGGTATGCCCACTAGGAACATCAGAGTGTTCCCTCATTTTTGAGGCCCAAAGTATTATTAGTAACCTTGCATGCTCTAGGGAATTAATTATTGGTTGATTGATCTTTGATAAATTGTTATTTGATCCATGTGGAAATTGTTGGACTGCATGTTTAGGGTTAAAATAATAGTTGAGGATTATAAAATTGCTAAATATTCTATGAGACTGTCACTTTAGCTTATGTCACTCTGAACTGATTACTCTTGGAAAATGGACAACATATTGAGACAATGCATGATTAAACGGGTCACTTAAATATTGACATCTTTTATTGCTACACTATCTTTTGGGACTTGACTTAGGAGAAACCATGCATTTATTCTTTTCTTCTCCTATTATCGATAGACTTGCGGCATAGTCGCTCAGGTTCGAGCGTGTGTTGGACAGTGTAGCCAGGTATTGGGGATTTGGGACAGGTTGGGCTTTTGACAGGGTGTTGCGGCGACCACGGATCTTGGGTGGTTGACCGGGTTGTTACTGTTGCATCAGATTGGGGGTTTTGGGGATCGGGCTTTCTTTAGTGGATGGAGTTTTCCACTTTGATCATAGGCATGATCCAGTCCTGCTATTATGAGACAGTGGTTACAGAGATGCTTGTTACAGTGATTTCCTTACTCGTGTGGGTCGCTCCCCTCGAGTGCCACTCCGGAGTGTGCGACCGGACGGATCGAGGCCGGTCTGTTATTACTTTAGAGCTTGATCGGACGGGCCGAGGCCGATCTGTTACTTACGTTGGGGACATGACCGTATCAGGCAGTAGTCGGTCAGTATCCCCACAGATGAGATTAGCAGGCAGTGCCAGTGTCCACTGGCGTTAGATTGGGTCATTTTGACAGGCTTCTTGATACTGATGCATACTTTTCCATACTTATTGGTTTACCATGTAGAGGCATATTAGGGGTAGCACTTCATCAGTTGTCATTCATAGCTTCACCCCCCTTTCTCTTCTTCCCCTTTTGCCTCTGATTACCTGGTGGGCATATTTGAGCTGAGGCTTTACCCACTAGGGGAGGCTACTGGTTATAGTAGTACTTACCCCCCATTGTCTTTTCTTGTTTCTTTCTTCCCCTTTGTTTTGCAGAGTCCTCTGTGGGAGTTGCTGGGCCGTCAGCAACTGATCGAGGTAAGCGGATTGCAGACTAGATAGAGAGCCACCCGAGGGTTGTAGCACGTAGCTGGAGCTTTTGGGTACCTGGTCTTCTCAGACAGCTTTTGTTTATTTCTTTTTGGGTCTGGCTTCTGCCAGCTGTTTGTATATTTAGTGGTGAGCTGGGAGAGACATCTGTATTTTTATTCCACTGTTGTACTCTTTTACTTCCAGCTTCTGTCTGAGATACAGTAGTTTTAGTTTAGCTCTGATTATCATGCTCTTTTATTATTATTTCTTATCTGAGCAGGTTACCGACGCTTCGTGTATGTGGAAAATACCGCATGCACGGCGGATCTGTAGACGGGCCCGGGTTCTGGTTTACACCCGGGGCGTGACAGATTAAGTTGGTATCAGAGCTTAGGGATAGGTCAGTTGGGACTTAGGAAACCCTAGGCTTTTGGACAGACCCTAGGATGATAGGGCGTGAGTGGCGTAACATTTTGCGAAAGTCGGTGATTTTGTAGTTGACTCTTCCTGTGAGTGAAGAGAGATCGACATAGCCTATTTCTGTTGGACCATTATGTTGGCTGCAGACAACATAAGGTGACAGAAATAGGAGGATGTCTTTTGACTTTCGCCAGATTGGGTCGTGTGGGGTTTTGTTGCTGATGATTGGTTTCTTGTGGCAGGATGCCTCCTCGACGTCGGATTCCCACTCGGGGTGTCCCTTCACCCCCTGTTGAGCCTGAGCAGCCTACCCCCCCCGAGCTTACTGAGTTGCGGGCCTTGGTGGCCCAGTTGGCGGAGGGTCAGCGCCGCCAGGAGCAGAGGATTGAGCAGCTGCTTGCTCAGAGGGAGGCACCACCCCCAGCTGTTCCTGAGGCCCCTGTGCCTCTTGTTGTACCTTTTGTGCCGACGGCACCATCTTCTAGTAGCGGGGCTCCTGGAGCTATTCAGCCTTTGACTGCGGAGGAGGAGCGGGATTTTTCTGACAAACTCGCTGCGTTTGTTAAGCGGGGACCACCTAGATTCTCGGGGCGGGATGCTCAGCCCCGGGCTGTTGGGAGTTGGCTTTCTGCGATGGAGAAGCTTTTTCGGGACTTCTTCATCGACCCGAGGTATCGAGTGCACATGGCGGTGCACTGTTTGGATGGAGATGCTGATTTTTGGTGGCAGCGAGTGGAGCCACTGGAGTTCCGGATCACTCGGCAGTTGCCGTGGGAGGAGTTCAAACGGATGGTGTTGGACACATATTTTTCTACCAGTGTGAAGAAGTTGGAGGACGACTTGAAGAATCTGCAGCAGGGCGATCGATCGGCCCATGTCTATTTCCAGGAGTTCATGGAGTTGCTGAACTGTGTGCCCTTCGTCGCTCGTGACGGTCCACACCAGGTAGAGATGTTTGAGACGGGCCTTCGCCCAGAGATTTTCACACTTGTGCATGCACAGAGATTTCAGACCCTTGAGGCAGCCGCAGAGCACGCACAGTGGGTGGAGAGAGGCGATCAGGAGGTGGCCAGACGGAGGGCCGCGGTCGCGCAGAGTTCCGACAGGAAGCGACCAGCCCCAGAGGACGGGGGACAGGCCAGCTCATGGAGACCGCCACGGCCGCCGCAGTCCCAGTCTTATGGCCGTGGGCGATCTGAGAGGAGAGGGCCTGGTGGACCCCAGAGACCGCAGCAGCATCAGCAGCAGCACCAGCAGCAGAGATCGCAGCAGAGGCCGCAGAGATCTCAGCAGCAGTCCTCGAGGCAGCAGCAGTCGAGGCATATCCGGCCATCTGATAGGTGTGTTTTCTGCAGGGGGCAGCACCCGTCAGATACATGTGACCAGAGATGGGGACGATGCTTCCGATGTGGACAGCCAGGGCATGTGCGAGCTACCTGCCCCCTTACTACTTCCTCGGCACCTTCTTCGGCATCGGTTCCATATCCCCCTCAGCAGCAGCGACCACCAGCTCAGCGGCCTTATGCTCCAGCGAGCAAGCCATCCACTTCTTACCCTGTGGATTCTCGGCCCCCAGCACCGAGCGGGCGGGTGTATGCCGCCCAGTTGGCGGATTCTCCAGCGGCAGACCAGGTGGTGGCAGGTATTATTCTACTCTTTGGTATTCGGACTCGTACTTTATTCGACACTGGAGCATCTCATTCTTTCATTAGTCGAGCATTTGCATCCCTGCATAGTTTAGAGTTAGAGTCCTTGTCACATGCATTAGAGGTGCGGATTCCCGATCATATTTTGCATGTCGAGGAGCATTGTGTGGCATGCCCGGTACAGTTGGGGCCTTGGATATTGCCTGCAGACTTGCTGGTCTTGCAGCAGCTCCATGATTTTGACTTGGTGTTGGGGATGGATTGGCTATCACGGTACTCCGCCACTATCGACTGCAGAGAGAGGACGGTGACTCTTCGCGAGCCAGGACAGGAGGAGTTCATCTTCAGAGGCTGCCAGAGCACGCTTTTCGCAGCGACCATTTCCTCGGCGAGGGCTAGGAGGATGTTGAGCAGAGGTTGTACTGCCTTTTTGGCCACGGTTGTGGAGGTGCCTACGGCGGCACTGGGACTCGAGGATATCCCTATTGTCCGAGAGTTCCCAGATGTGTTTCCCCCAGAGCTGACGGCGATGCCGCCGGAGAGGGAGATTGAGTTCGTGATTGATGTGGTCCCTGGGACTGCACCAATCTCAAAGGCACCCTATAGGATGGCGCCAGCCGAGTTAAGGGAGTTGAAAGCCCAGCTTCAGGATCTTTTGGATAGGGGCTTTATCCGACCCAGTGTTTCTCCGTGGGGAGCGCCTGTGTTGTTTGTTAAGAAGAAGGATGGGTCACTCCGATTGTACGTGGATTATAGGGATTTGAACAAAGTGACCATCCGGAACAAGTATCCCCTCCCCCGGATAGATGATTTGTTTGATCAGTTACAGGGAGCATCTGTGTTCTCGAAGATTGATCTGCAGTCCGGTTACCACCAGCTTAGGGTGAGGGCCGAGGACATCTCCAAGACGGCTTTCAGATCGCGGTACGGGCATTATGAGTTTACTGTGATGCCTTTTGGGTTGACTAATGCCCCTGCCGCATTCATGGACTTGATGAACAGGATTTTTCAGCCGTTTTTGGATCAGTTTGTGGTGGTGTTCATCGATGATATTCTGATCTACTCCCGGAGTGATCTGGAGCACGAGGAGCACTTGAGGACCGTGCTACAGCTTCTGCGAGAGAAAAAGTTGTATGCTAAGTTCAAAAAGTGCGAGTTTTGGCTCCGGGAGGTTGCCTTTCTGGGTCATGTGGTTTCAGCTGCTGGAGTGGCGGTGGATCCGGCCAAGGTGGATGCTATTAGAGATTGGCCGAGGCCGACGACTATCACCGAGGTGCGGAGCTTTCTTGGATTGGCGGGCTACTATCGGCGCTTTGTGGAAGGCTTTGCGAAGCTTTCCTCTCCCCTCACTCGTCTGACCAGAAAAGGGGTTAAGTTTGTTTGGAGCGAGACTTGCCAGAGCTGTTTTGAGGAGCTGAAGCAGAGGTTGATGACCGCTCCAATCCTTGCCCTCCCAGTTATGGGGGAAGGATTTGTGATCTACAGTGATGCCTCACATAGTGGTCTGGGGTGTGTGTTGATGCAGCATGGTAGAGTGATTGCCTATGCTTCACGGCAATTAAAGGACTATGAGAGGAATTACCCTACTCATGATCTTGAGCTGGCAGCGGTGGTGTTTGCTCTGAAGCTGTGGCGGCATTATTTGTATGGAGAGCATTGCGAGATATATACTGATCACAAGAGCTTGAAGTATCTGTTCACCCAAAAGGAGCTGAATTTGAGGCAACGCCGATGGTTGGAGCTGTTAAAGGATTACGATCTGAGTATCCTTTATCATCCCGGCAAGGCCAATGTTGTGGCGGATGCTTTGAGTAGGAGGACGAGTCTGAGCTTATTGATCTCGCAGCAGGCGCCGTTGGTCGAGCAGATGAGGCGGTTACAGTTGGAGGTAGTATCCCCTGGGGTCTCTGCTAGACTCATGTCTATGGTCTTGCAGCCCACTCTGTTGGAGAGGATCAGGGACACTCAGAGTGAGGACCCCCACTTGATGAGGATCAGGACGCAGCTTCAGGCGGATCAGACAGGGGATTTTTCTGTGGATAGCTCGGGAGTACTGCGGTACAGGGACCGAGTGTGTGTGCCTATGGATCAGGAGATTAGAGATCAGATTTTGAGAGAGGCCCATTTTACACCTTATACCATCCATCCTGGAGGTACTAAGATGTATAAGGATCTCAAGGCACAGTTTTGGTGGCCCGGGATGAAGCGGGACATTGGGAGATTCGTAGCTCATTGTCTAACTTGCCAGCAAGTGAAAGCAGAGCATCGCGTTCCTGCTGGTAAGTTGCAGAGTCTTCCAATTCCCGAGTGGAAATGGGACCACGTCACTATGGATTTCGTCGCTGGATTGCCGAGGGCGCAGAGCGGGGCTGATGCGATCTGGGTTATTGTGGACAGACTCACCAAGTCGGCGCACTTCTTACCGGTTCAGATGACCTGGTCACTGGAGCGTTTGGCACAGTTATATCTGGATGAGATAGTGAGGCTTCACGGCATACCTGCTTCGATTGTGTCAGATCGAGACCCGAGATTCGTATCACGCTTTTGGGGGAGTTTGCATTCTGCATTGGGGACTCAGCTCAGGTTTAGCACTGCTTTCCACCCACAGACCGATGGACAGTCAGAACGCACCATACAGACCCTCGAGGATATGTTGAGAGCGTGCGTTATGGATTTTGGAGGAGGGTGGTACCGGCACTTGTCGTTGGTTGAGTTCGCGTACAACAACAGCTATCAGGCGAGCATCCAGATGGCTCCGTTTGAGGCGTTGTATGGACGCAAGTGTCGGTCTCCCTTATTTTAGAGTGACGTGGGTGAGAGAAGGACTTTGGGACCGGATTTGCTTTTGGAGGCTGAGGAAAAGGTCAGAGTCATTCGCCGACACCTTGTGACAGCCCAGAGTCGTCAGAGGAGCTACGCCGACATTCGACGGCGAGACCTGGAGTTTCAGGTTGGTGATCATGTCTTCTTGAAGGTCTCGCCCTCGAAAGGGGTCCGGAGATTTGGAGTACGGGGAAAGCTCAGTCCCCGCTTTATTGGGCCCTTTGAGGTACTTGACAGAGTTGGTCCTGTGGCATACAGAGTTGCTTTACCCCCGCGCCTGGCCGGAGTTCATGATGTCTTCCATGTCTCAGCTCTGAGGAGATATGTTTTTGACCCGTCGCATGTGATTGACTTCACTCCTTTGGAGATCGGCGAGGACTTGGTCTACGAGGAGCGCCCGTTGCGAATTCTTGCTCGTGAGGTGAGGGAATTGCGCAATCGGGCCATTCCGTATGTGAAGATCCTGTGGAGCAATCACGAGGAGCGAGAGGCTACTTGGGAGCTGGAGACAGTGATGAGGGATGCCTACCCTTTCTTATTCGAGACTTCTATTTGAGGTACGTCTCTTCTGTTTTCTTTGTTTCGGGGACGAAACTTTTTTTTAGTGGGGGAGGATGTAGGACCCCTGAACCCCCGTGCAGCTTTTTCCCATGAATCCACTGTGCAAACACCTGTTGATGGTGTATCTGGCCCATGGTGCATCAAAGGGATGCCACAGATGGACACTGTGAGCTTTGGTTGGCTGTATTGGCCTTCGGCTGCTTTTGCCGAATTTTGGGAAAGGAATTTGGCCAAACAGAGGGTGGATTTGGATTCAGTGCGGAAAAACGCTTGAAAACGACTTTTTGTTTGCTAAATTCTGAGTCCGGATGCCCAAAAACGGACTCCCGAAAGTTTTACTGGATTTTTGGTGCATGGGGGAGCCGTGGACCGGCGGGGGTGACACGTGGCAGGCTCGGATTGGCCGGCGCACGCGGCTGGGTCCACGAAAGGTCTGGGCTGTGACCGGGGTGCACCGCGGGGCGCGTGGACCGGCGGGTGTCCACGTGGCAGCGCCTGATTGGGCGGCCCACGCGCGCTTGGTCCACGGGCGAGCGCAGGGAGGCGTGGACCGGGGGCGCGCCACGTGGCAGCACCCGGTTGGCGGGCGCATGTGCGCGCGGTCCACGCAGCGCGCGGGGCAGGTCGCGGGCAGGTGGCCGTACGCGGGGCAGGTACGGCGACGTGGGCAGCGCCACGTGGCGCCCGCTGATTCGCGGGCGCCACCTACCGCGTTGACGCGGGCGGGGGACACGTGGCGCACTCCGCGGCAGCTTGCATGGCTGCCGCCTGTTCGGGCGACACGTGGCGGGCGCCGGGGCGGGTCGGACGAAGCCAGGATCCCGTCCGACGGAGCATTTTGGGCTGGGCCGCACTGTGCGCGCCCGAAAGTTCTGGGCCGGGCCGCACTGTGTGCGCCCGAAAACTTTCGGGCGCCCGAAAGTTGGGACCTGATGGGTATTTTCCCAAAAGATTTCTTCAGCCTATAAATAGCCAGCCCGAGCCCTCTTTGCTTCCTTTTTTCTCTCTGTCTGTGCAAGATCTCCCCGAGCTTCCTCTTGGTGAAATTTTCCCCTCTTAATCCTTGATCTTCCTACCAAGTTCTAGGATTTTAGGAGGCTCGAATCCCGAGGTTCCCCATTTTACGGCGCGGCGCGACGTTGCATTCCTGGGTTCTTCTTCGGCGCAGCGACAGTGTTTTAGCTCCCCTGGGCTACTCCGAGATCATTTTGCTGTGATTCTTGCGCCGGTAGACTCCTAAGAGGTAGGACTTCATCTTTCGTTTTGGTCGCGCTTTCTCTTTTCGAGGTTTTGGCACGGATCCCGAGGCAAACAGTGACCCCATTTTCTGTGTGGACTTCCTTGACAGCAGCGGGGTATTTTGGCCATATCTTTGCGCACGAGCATCTGACGGAAACGAGCTTATACAACTTTTTCATCTACGGATCGCAAGGAACGCGCTCGTATTTTTATTGGATTTTTGTGAGATTTATTTCGAGGTGAAATTACTGTTTTCTCAGTGAACAGTGCACAGTTTTTAGCACAGATTTTTGTATGAGTGTACCCCCTTGCCGAATTTTTATCTTGACTTACCGAACTCAGATTTGGGCGTGCAAGGTATCGTTGCGAAGCTATCGACGCGAGGATCGCTGTGATATTTTTCTTGGAATTTCCTGGGCACTGTCTGCAGGTGATAATTTAACAGTTTTGAATCCGAGGTTGTATATGGTTATAAGAGCAATAATTGGGAGCCTAAGTGTAATTAGTGAGCTTTGTATTGTACCAGGAATATTACGGGTGAGCTAAAATTTTGGGAGCAAGGATTTGGAGTTTTGGTATTTTCTTGCTGTACGGATCCGGACAGTTAGCACTTCAGGTGGGTGGTTGTTGTACTCCTCTCCTTTGGTATGCCCACTAGGAACATCAGAGTGTTCCCTCATTTTTGAGGCCCAAAGTATTATTAGTAACCTTGCATGCTCTAGGGAATTAATTATTGGTTGATTGATCTTTGATAAATTGTTATTTGATCCATGTGGAAATTGTTGGACTGCATGTTTAGGGTTAAAATAATAGTTGAGGATTATAAAATTGCTAAATATTCTATGAGACTGTCACTTTAGCTTATGTCACTCTGAACTGATTACTCTTGGAAAATGGACAACATATTGAGACAATGCATGATTAAACGGGTCACTTAAATATTGACATCTTTTATTGCTACACTATCTTTTGGGACTTGACTTAGGAGAAACCATGCATTTATTCTTTTCTTCTCCTATTATCGATAGACTTGCAGCATAGTCGCTCAGGTTCGAGCGTGTGTTGGACAGTGTAGCCAGGTATTGGGGATTTGGGACAGGTTGGGCTTTTGACAGGGTGTTGCGGCGACCACGGATCTTGGGTGGTTGACCGGGTTGTTACCGTTGCATCAGATTGGGGGTTTTGGGGATCGGGCTTTCTTTAGTGGATGGAGTTTTCCACTTTGATCATAGGCATGATCCAGTCCTGCTATTATGAGACAGTGGTTACAGAGATGCTTGTTACAGTGATTTCCTTACTCGTGTGGGTCGCTCCCCTCGAGTGCCACTCCGGAGTGTGCGACCGGACGGATCGAGGCCGGTCTGTTATTACTTTAGAGCTTGATCGGACGGGCCGAGGCCGATCTGTTACTTACGTTGGGGACATGACCGTATCAGGCAGTAGTCGGTCAGTATCCCCACAGATGAGATTAGCAGGCAGTGCCAGTGTCCACTGGCGTTAGATTGGGTCATTTTGACAGGCTTCTTGATACTGATGCATACTTTTCCATACTTATTGGTTTACCATGTAGAGGCATATTAGGGGTAGCACTTCATCAGTTGTCATTCATAGCTTCACCCCCCTTTCTCTTCTTCCCCTTTTGCCTCTGATTACCTGGTGGGCATATTTGAGCTGAGGCTTTACCCACTAGGGGAGGCTACTGGTTATAGTAGTACTTACCCCCCATTGTCTTTTCTTGTTTCTTTCTTCCCCTTTGTTTTGCAGAGTCCTCTGTGGGAGTTGCTGGGCCGTCAGCAACTGATCGAGGTAAGCGGATTGCAGACTAGATAGAGAGCCACCCGAGGGTTGTAGCACGTAGCTGGAGCTTTTGGGTACCTGGTCTTCTCAGACAGCTTTTGTTTATTTCTTTTTGGGTCTGGCTTCTGCCAGCTGTTTGTATATTTAGTGGTGAGCTGGGAGAGACATCTGTATTTTTATTCCACTGTTGTACTCTTTTACTTCCAGCTTCTGTCTGAGATACAGTAGTTTTAGTTTAGCTCTGATTATCATGCTCTTTTATTATTATTTCTTATCTGAGCAGGTTACCGACGCTTCGTGTATGTGGAAAATACCGCATGCACGGCGGATCTGTAGACGGGCCCGGGTTTTGGTTTACACCCGGGGCGTGACATTGTGTGCGGAGGTTGTCTTAAGGGAAAACAATCAAGGGCTGCACACAAGAACCTGAACCACGTTGGTACCAAACGGCCCTTGGAATTACTGCACATGGATTTAATGGGGCCGACCCGTCAACCATCTTTGGGAGGTAAATGGTATATTTTCTTATTGGTTGATGATTTCTCTAGGTTTTCATGGGTAGCATTTTTAAAAGAGAAAGCTGATACGTTTGATTCTTTTCATGAGATTTGCCATCGTATTATGATTGAAAAGAATGAAAAGATCATTCGTGTTAAAAGTGATAGAGGTGGAGAATTCATTAATTCCAAATTCATTGATTTTTGCACTTCCAACGGCATAAAACATGAATTCTCGGCACCCTATACACCTCAGCAGAATGGTGTTGTTGAGCGCAAAAACAGGGTTGTTCAAGAGATGGCGCATGTGATGCTTCATAGCCGGAATTTACCGTTATACTTTTGGGCTGAAGATGTGAACACCGCTGTCTATGTAATTAATCGAGTGTATTTGCGCCCAGGAACTTTAAATACACCATATGAGCTGTGGTTTAGTAGAAAACCGGATATCAAATACTTTCGTATCTTTGGGAGTCGATGTTTTATTATGCGTGATCGCGAAAATCTTGGTAAGTTCGATTCTCGAAGTGACGAAGGGATCTTTTTGGGTTATTCTACAAATAGCAGAGCATATCGAGTATTTAACATGGAATCTAAAACGATTGTAGAATCTATAAATGTTAAAGTATATGAAGCTTTTCACTTTGCATCTGAAAAATCTACCCTCGATATCTCTCTTGATGATGATACTCCTGTTAGTGCATCTTCTCATGATAATACTTCCAATATTAATGATGCATCTAATGGTTCTTCAAGTTTATCTGATGTGCAGGAATCATCTCATGTACCTCCGAGTACTCCGTTACAACAAACGTTACGCATCTCCAAGGATCATCCTGAATCAAACATCATTGGAGACCCACAAGAAGGAGTCAAAACTCGGAGACAGTTGGTTTGCGGATTCGCTTGCTACGTTTCCTTGATCGAACCAAAGAACATCGATGAAGCTCTTCAGGATGACTACTGGATTAAAGCAATGCAGGAAGAGCTCCATCAGTTTGAGCGAAAGAAAGTCTGGGAATTAACAAAGCCTCCAAAGCAACACAATGTGATAGGTACCAAATGGATTTTCAAGAATAAGAAAAATGAAGATGGTACCATCATCAGGAACAAAGCACGTTTAGTTGCTCAAGGCTACTCTCAAGTAGAAGGTATAGACTTTGATGAAACTTTCGCCCCTGTAGCTAGACTCGAGTCCATTCGTATATTATTCGCGATAGCTTGTCATTTTAAAATAAAATTGTTTCAAATGGACGTTAAGAGCGCGTTTTTAAATGGGTTTTTAAATGAGGAAGTTTATGTGGCTCAACCGAAAGGTTTTGTAGACTGTAACTACCTAACCATGTTTTTCGTTTGAAAAAGGCTCTTTACGGTTTAAAACAAGCACCGCGAGCATGGTACGAAAGGCTAACAAAGCACCTATTGGATAAGGGTTATACTCGAGAGGGAGCTGACAGGACTCTCTTTGTGAAGCATTATCAAAATAACTTCATTGTTGCACAAATCTATGTCGATGACATTGTTTTTGGAGCAACAAAGGATAATGATGCTTCTAAATTCGCTGAAACCATGGAAAGCGAATTTGAGATGTCAATGATGGGCGAATTGACTTATTTCCTTGGATTGCATGTGAAACAGAGTGACGAAGGCATCCATTTGTGTCAATCCAAGTATGCTTTGGAGTTGGTCAAAAAGTTTGATCTAGAAAATTGTAAAGATTTTCCAACTCCAATGGGAACTAGCAATAAAGGATTAGGAAGTGAATCTTTTAGTGAGAATGTAGACGAGAAACTTTATCGGAGTATGATTGGAAGTCTACTTTACCTCACGGCTAGTCGCCCGGATATATCTTTTGGTGTTGGGATCTGCGCGAGATATCAATCTGCACCAAAGGAGATTCACCTGAAAGCGGTGAAACGGATCCTCCGATACATTAAAGGAACCATAAATTTCGGAATTTGGTATCCTATGGGAACAAGTCTAGATATTATTGGATACTCAGATGCCGATTGGGCAGGATCTGTGGATGATCGGAAAAGTACGAGTGGTGCATATTTTTATCTTGGTCATTGCCTTGTTGCATGGCATAGTAAAAAGCAAAACTGCATTGCACTCTCGACTGCCGAAGCGGAATATATTTCAGCGGGTAGTTGTTCAACCCAACTCATTTGGATGAAAAGTGTGTTGAGCGACTTCCGGATTTTAGCAACTTCGGTAACAATTCTTTGTGACAACACTAGTGCTATAAACATTTCCAAAAACCCTGTGTTGCACTCTAGAACAAAACACATTGAACTTAGATATCATTTTCTTAGAGAGCTAGTTGAATCAAATACTCTTCAACTGTCATATATTTCAACTGAAGATCAATTAGCTGACATTTTAACAAAACCTTTGGATCAAAAACGTTTTATTCATTTGCGTAAAGCAATTGGAATGCTTTCCTTGAAATAAACTTCTTTTTGAAACTTTTGCTTAGGTTAGGTTTTGTTTTTGTGTTTTTGTTCTTTATCTATGTTTATACATAGTACATTAATTGAGCATGTGTATTATTGACTTTACTTGCATCCTTTCATATAATTAGAAATTTATTATGCTTTGGATATCATAATAATTCAGTTGATGCATTGATCATTTATTTAAATTAAATCATTTTTAATTGATCAAAGTCAATTTCTCTCTCAATGATCTCTTGGTATTGTTTTTATCTTATTTGACTATTTGGTTGAGTATGAATTCGAGATCAATCCTTGGTTGAATACTTTATATCTTAAATTAATTGATAGCCAATTGAGGGGGAGTCAAAGAAAAGTAAAATGCTCAAAAGATGTGGAAAGAGTTACATCCCAATGAGGAGTGTGAAAACTACCACCACATGGAGGAAAGAGCTACCACCTCGGTCGTCCGAGTACTGTGTGCAGCTACCACATGTATACCAAGCATGGGTTTGTAATTTTTTTTTGATTAAGTAAAATGCATGATTGAAATACTTGACTCCGTCAAATTTCAAGGTTGGTATAAGGTGGGATC
>JAQNDB010001717.1:0-45487 GCA_029204045.2 Tillandsia leiboldiana | reverse complement strand
GATACGGCCACTATGAGTTCACCGGTGATGCCATTCGGACTACGAACGCCCACGTGTTTTCATGGACATGATGAAACGGATCTTCAGACCCTCTTGGATCGGTTCGTGGTAGTCTTTATCGACGACATCCTGATTTACTCCACTACGACGAGGAGCACGAGGACCATCTACGGACGATCCTGCAAACCCTCAGAGAGCAGAAGTTGTTCGCGCGAAACTCAAGAAGTGTGAATTCTGGCTGCGGGAAGTCGGCTTCCTAGGGCATGTGATCTCGGCACAGGGGATCGCTGTGGACCCCAAAAGGTAGAAGCAGTGGTAGACGGCAGCCGCCGACGTCGGTGACAGAAGTGCGAAGTTTTCTAGGGCTGGCAGGATACTACCGGCGTTTCGTTGAGGGCTTCGCAAAGATCGCTGCCCCTTTAAACCGATTGACCAGAAAAGGCGAGAAGTTCATATGGACGGCCAAGTGCCAGGAGAGTTTTGAGGAACTCAAGAAGAGATTAACTAAGGCACCATACTAGTGCTGCCGACGCCGGGGAGGATTATGAAGTGTACTGCGACGCGTCAAGGATCGGTCTTGGAGGTGTTCTGATGCAACAGGGGAAGGTGATCGCCTACGCGTTCCAGGCAGCTAAAGGACTACGAAAGGAACTATCCGATACACGACCTGGAATTGGCCGCCGTGGTCTTCGGTTGAAACTGTGGAGGCATTACCTCTTCGGAGTCCACTGCAACGTTTTCTCAGATCATCAAAGTCTTAAGTACATCTTTACCCAAAAAGAGTAAACTTGCGGCAGAGACGGTGGCTCGAGTTGCTGAAGGATTACGACGTGACGATCCAATATCACCCCGGGAAGGCAAATGTGGTGGCAGACGCACTGAGCAGAAAAGGGCATCGGGACGGGGCGTCGGAGAGCGCGCTGACGAAGCAGGACCACCTGGTCGCGGAGTTCGCGCGAATGCGGTTGGAGGTAGTGCCTGCAGGCACAGTTCTGCAACTCCTAGCCTTGGTGGTCAAGCCGACGCTTTACGAGAAGATCCAGGAGGGACAGCAGACCGATCTGCACCTACAGCGTATACGAGACAAGATTCCCCAGGGGCAAGAGTTTGACTTTGCGGTGAAAGACGACGACACCCTATGTTTCCGCGGGCGGGTCTGTGTGCCGGATTTACCAGAGTTGAAGAATGAAATCCTAGCGGAGGCACACCGAGCCCCTTATGCGGCCCACCCGGGGGGGCACGAAGATGTACAGGGATCTCAAACAGACGTTCTGGTGGCCTAAGTTAAAAGAAGACGTGACGCGATACGTAGCCCACTGCCTAGTATGCCAACAGATAAAGGCCGAACACCAGCGCCCAGCAGGGAAGCTACAGCCCTTACCGGTACCAGAGTGGAAATGGGACCAGATCACCATGGATTTTGTTACTGGATTCCCACGTTCACAACAGGGCCACGACGCGATCTGGGTTGTAGTTGACCGGTTAACCAAGTCAGCACACTTCCTACCAATTCACACCACTTGGACCCGCGAACGGCTGGCTCAAGTCTACATCAGCGAGATCGTGAGACTACATGGGGTACCGGCATCGATCACCTCGGACAGGGACAACGCGCTTTGTCTCGAAGTTTTGGCAAAGCCTCCAGCAGGCCATGGGGACCAGACTACATTTCAGCACCGCCTTCCACCCTCAGACGGACGGACAGTCAGAGCGCACGATACAAACCCTAGAAGACCTGCTCCGCGCCTGTGTGCTTGATTGGGGAATCGGATGTCACGCTACCTACCTCTCGTGGAATTTGCCTACAACAACAGCTACCAGGCCAGCATTCGGATGGCGCCCTACGAAGCACTGTATGGAAGGCGCTGCCGATCCCCGATCTGCTGGGACGACTTGGGAGAGCGGAAACTTTTGGGACCCGACTTAGTGGAAGAAACGGAAGAGAAGTGCGCCTTATCAGACAGCGCTTGCTGACCGCCCAGAGTCGACAGAAGAGTTACGCAGACCAGAGGCGCCGGGACTTGGAGTTTCAAGTGGGGGAACATGTGTTTTTGCGGGTCCTCGCCATCCAGAGGAATCAGGCGTTTCGGGCTAAGGGGCAAGCTGAGCCCACGGTTTGTGGGGCCATTTGAGATTCTAGAGCGCATCGGCCCAGTAGCTTACCGCCTCGCCCTACCACCAAACCTCGACCGAGTCCACGATGTGTTCCACGTATCAATGCTTCGGAAATATCTCCCCGACCCATCACATGTCCTGGACACCTCTGCACTCGAACTTAGGAGGACCTGAGCTTCGAAGAAACCCCAGTGAAGATTCTGGCAAGGGAAACAAAATCACTGCGGAATCGAGCCATCCCCTACGTGAAGGTGCTCTGGAGCAACCACGAGGAGCGAGAAGCAACATGGGAGCTGGAGACTAAAATGAGGGAGAACTACCCGAACCTGTTCACCACCACCCGGGTCTGAGTTTCGAGGACGAAACTCGTTTTTTGAGGTGAGTGGTGTGATAACCGCGGATTTATTTTTACCTTTCGGGGCTTTCCGTCGATTTTTATTGAACCGTCTGGTTGACAATAGGGGTTCGAGGGTAATTTTTCCTTATTTTTCTGGGCAGACGGTCGGGGCTCGCGGGTATTTTTTTGGTTAATAAAGCTCGCGAAACGGAGACCGGCGGCACGATCGGTTTTGGATTCCGACCCCCGGTTCTCCCAGAATAAATTCCGGAAGCTGGTACCGTAACCCAGGTGACTTACACAATTACCGGGGGGCGGACCGAACTCTGGTCCGCAATCAGATCGAGTTTAGTCGACCAGTTTGAGGTATGGGTTTCGACCACCCCTTTTTGTTTTCCTTTCACCCGAGGGGGTTAAAATTAATTTTGGGGTCCAAAATCCACTACGCCCAAAACGTCTAAGTAGTCGGCCTTGGGAATTAGGTTTCCTAAACCTCGCCTCCCCCTCCTTGGCGTATATTATCCGAGCGTGGACGAGGAGCGGTCCCCAAAAACCCTCGTCCTTTCCATCGGCCGGCGCGGAAGAGAAGAGATCGATCGCCTCCCCGCAAAGATCCGACGAACGCGAAGAGGACGATCCCTCTCCTTCGCCCGGTACCGACCAAGACAAGGTGAGCCGTGTTTTCGTTTTCTTTTCTTGTCTTTTTCTCGTCACGTGCGGGGGGTTTCTTGATCTTCGTCGGAGAGGGAAGGAGAGGGGCGTGCCGCCGCACGGGGGCGCCGTGCGGGGTAACCGCATGCAAGGCGCCGCGCGGGGCAGCCCGCGCATACGGGGGCACCGCGCGGTGCAGCCCGCGCATGCGGGGGCGCCGTGCGGGGCACCCGCGTGCGGGGCGCCGCGCGGGGCAGCCCGCGCATGCGGGGGCACCGCGCGGCGCAACCCGCGCATGCGGGGGGGGGCGCCGTGCGGGGCACCCGCGTGCGGGGCGCCGCGCGGGGCAACCCGCGCATGCGGGGGTGCCGTGCGGGGCACGCGCATGCGGGGGCACCGCGCGGTGCGGCCCGCGCATGCGGGGGTGCCGTGCGGGGCACCCGCATGCGGGGCGCCGCGCGGGGCAGCCCGCGCATGCGGGGGCACCGCGCGGTGCAGGCCGCGCATGCGGGGGTGCCGGGCGGGGCGCCCGCATGCGGGGTGGCCGCGGGGCAGCCCGCACATGCGAGGCGCCGCGCGGACAGCACGGCGGCGCGTGGGGGGGGGGTCCGGTCGCTGCCGTCGGGGGCCGGCCGGTGTTGGGGCTTTTCCTTACTTCGCGTTTAAAGGTTCTTGACCTCCCCGCCCGGGGATCCCGTCTTGCAGCTTCGGGGAGCGCGCCGGGACGCGGGGAGCCGAGCGTGGTTTTTCTACTGGCGACAGGTGGGTTGTTTTTACTTTATTCCTAGCCTCTAAATTCTATCTTATTGGACGGGGTCTATTCTAAGTGTACTGGGGTTACGTAATGACGGGTGAAAGCTTATGCATGTTAGTGGGTTCGCTATAATGACTAGCGTCGATCGCCGACGGTGTTCTTCTTTTTCAACCCTTATATGTCAGCGGGCCACCTTCGTGTGCGCGCGGTATTACCTTGTTTTCGATTATGCACTTTACCTCATTTACCTCATTTATCTCATTACTCTTATTATTCTTATTGTGATACTGACATGATGGTGGTTACGGTTACTGGGCTCGAGGTTGCCACACGCGCACCCGCGGTTTGGCCACCGCAGAGGGTGCGCTTTTCCGGAAAAGAGGTCGTAGAACCCGTGTTTACCCACGAGGTGACGTAGTGGGGGCCCCTTATTAGTTGTGGGGTTGAGGCGCCTAGGTGCGAGCGGAGCGACCCGCCGGTTTAGTTGTCCGGCGCGGTCGCGGTGTTGCAGGTACGGTATGGGGCCGTCGGTAGTGGACCGACGCGGCCGGGTATTACAGGATGCAGATATACAGGTTACTTTTTCCCCCCTTCCCAAAAGGGTGGTTGCTCCGGTTGTCGCCACGGTTTGTTTTTATTATTTTCCCTTGCACGGCGTTTATTAGTCACTGACTTCCCACTTCGTGACAGGGCCCAGGCGAGGGGAGAGGTAGGTGGCGGTGAGGACGGGGCGGACACAGCGGGATCGTTGGAGACCCTGAACTTTATACTTTCCTTTTCTTTTCGGTTTTTCATTTATATTGTGGGCATGTGTGAGGTTCCCGATACCCTTGTGGGGTCGACGTAGATGTCGGTATTTGATTTTCTGTTTATGCACTACCTTCTCCTTTATTTCCTACTGGCCATTTGAAAAGCGAAACAAAAACAAAGAAAAGATTGCGAAAACCGTTTTCAAAATCTAAGTGTCGTGTGGGCACCGTTTTCAAAACCCTGGGGTTTATGCTGATTTCGAAACTCGTTTTCAAAACTTAAGTGCCGGGTGGGCACTCTTTAAAAACCGTGGATTTATCCTTTCAAGTTGAAGTGGCCATGCGCTTAAATATTTAGAATACTGGTTGTATGAAATTGAATGTTGTGATTGAATGGTTATGTTTGCTTGGGAGATGTATTCAACCACACGCCGTGCACGTACAGGGGAGACTCTGTCCGTTTGCAGAGAGATCCTGTATGTGCGGCGGGTCTGGGCACGCACCGGGGAAGAAAGAGACCTTTCAAAAAAAAAAAAAAAAAAAAAATGCCGTTTCCGCTAAAACCAACCCCCGGGGCGTGACAAAAATCTTGAGAAAATCTCCGGAGGACACGTTGTTTTCGGAGACGGTCGATCTTCCAAAATTGTTGGAAAAGGGACGGTAGCTATTCCAGATGGCCCGATTTTGAAAAACGTCTTATTTATTGATGGCCTTAAGACTAACCTCATAAGCATAAGTCAACTTTGCGACAATGGTTTTTCAGTTAACTTTTCATCTGTTGAATGCGTTGTAACTGATAAGGACCATGTTTTCTTTCTAAAAGGGGTTAGATCTGAAAACAATTGTTATGTTGTTCCTAATAAATTTTCTGAAAATTGTAACTTAGCCGCTTTGAATAATGAAACTCTTTGGCATGAAAGGCTAGGTCACTTAAATTTTAAGGAACTTACTAGAATTTCAAACAAGGACGTGGTCAAGGGGGTTCCAAAGCTTTTATTTAAACAAAACGTTGTGTGTGGTGGTTGCCAAAAGGGAAAACAGTCTAGGACTGCACACAAGAGCTTGAACCACGTTGGTACAAAACGGCCCTTGGAACTTTTGCACATGGACTTAATGGGGCCGACCCGTCAACCATCTTTGGGAGGAATCATCTCATATATCTCCGAGTACTCCGCTTCAACAAACGTTACGAATCTCCAATGATCATCCGGAATCGAATATTATTGGAGATCCACAAGAAGGAGTCAGAACTCGGAGGCAGTTGGTTTGTGGATTCGCTTGCTACGTATCTTTAATCGAACCAAAGAACATAGATGAAGCTCTTCAGGATGACTACTGGATTAAAGCAATGCAGGAAGAGCTCCATCAATTTGAGCGAAACAAAGTCTGGGAATTAACGAAGCCTCCAAAGCAACACAATGTGATAGGTACCAAATGGATCTTCAAGAACAAGAAAAATGAGGATGGTACTATCATCAGGAACAAGGCACGATTAGTTGCTCAAGGCTACTCTCAAGTAGAAGGTATAGACTTTGACGAAACATTCGCCCCTGTAGCTAGACTCGAGTCCATTCGTATACTGTTTGCTATTGCTTGTCATTTTAAAATCAAATTATTTCAAATGGACGTTAAGAGCGCATTTCTAAATGGGTTTTTAAATGAGGAAGTTTATGTGGCTCAACCGAAAGGTTTTGTAGATCATAAACAACCTAACCATGTTTTTCGTTTGAAAAAGGCTCTTTACGGTCTGAAACAAGCACCGCGAGCATGGTACGAAAGGTTAACAAAGCACCTTTTGGAGAAGGGCTATACTCGAGGGGGAGCTGATAGGACTCTCTTTGTGAAGCATTATCAAAACAATTTCATTGTAGCACAAATATATGTCGATGACATAGTATTTGGCGCAACAAGAGATAACGATGCTTCTAAATTCGCGGAGACCATGGAAAGCGAATTTGAGATGTCCATGATGGGCGAATTGACTTATTTCCTTGGATTGCAAATTAAACAAAATGATGAAGGTATTCACTTGAGTCAATCCAAGTATGCAATGGAGTTGGTCAAAAAGTTTGATCTAGAAAATTGTAAAGATTTTCCGACTCCAATGGGAACTAGCCACAAGGGACTTGGAAGTGAATCACATAGTGAGAATGTAGATGAGAAATTGTATCGAAGTATGATTGGAAGTCTACTTTACCTCACGACTAGTCGCCCGGATATATCTTTTGGTGTTGGGATTTGCGCGAGATATCAATCAGCACCAAAGGAGGTTCACCTGAAAGCGGTGAAAAGGATCATCCGGTATATCAAAGGATCAATTAATTTCGGAATTTGGTATCCTATGGGAACAAGTTTGGATATTGTTGGATACTCAGATGCCGATTGGGCAGGATCAGTGGATGATCGGAAAAGCACGAGTGGTGCATGCTTCTATCTTGGCCATTGCCTTGTTGCATTGCATAGTAAAAAGCAGAACTGCATAGCACTCTCGACTGCCGAAGCGGAATACATTTCAGCTGGAAGCTGCTCAACTCAACTCATTTGGATGAAAAGCGTACTGAGCGACTTCCGCATTTCAGCATCTTCGGTAACAATACTTTGTGACAACACTAGTGCTATTAACATTTCTAAAAACCCTGTGTTGCACTCTAGAACAAAACATATTGAACTTAGATATCATTTCCTTAGAGAGCTAGTTGAATCAAATACTCTTCAACTTTCATATATTTCAACTGAGGATCAATTAGCTGACATTCTAACAAAACCTTTGGATCAAAAACGTTTTATTCATTTACGAAAAGCAATTGGGATGGTTTCCTTGAAATAATCTTCTTTTTGAAATCTTTGCTTAGGATAGGTTTTGTATTTGTTTTTGTTTTGTTCATTATCTATGTTTGTACATAGGACATAAATTGAGCATAGATCATAATTGACTTTAATTGCATCTTTTCGCACATTTAGAAATTTATTATGCTTTTGCCATCATAATATTTCACTGTTGCAATGATCATTTATGTTAATTAAATCATCTTCTAAAGTGATCAAAGTCAATTTCTCTCTCTCTATGATCTCTTGGTATAATCATTATCTTATTTGACTGCTTAGTCGAGTATGAAATCGAGATCAATATTTGGTTGAATACTTTATATCTTAAATAATTGATAGCCAATTGAGGGGGAGTCTTAGAAAAGGTAAAATGCTCAAAAGATGTGGAAAGAGTTACATCCCAATGAGGAGTGTGAAAACTACCACCACATGGAGGAAAGAGCTACCACCTCGGTCGTCCGAGTATTGTGTGCAGCTACCACATGTATACCAAGCATGGTTGTTCAAATTTTTGATTAAGTAAAATGCATGTTGAAATACTTGACTCTGTCAAATTTCAAGGTTGGTATAAGGTGGGTTTTTAATGAAAGATGCTCAAAGAGCCACTCTCTTCAACAGATTGTCTAGATATATTATCTACTATATTTGGGATTTCAAACATCTATTGATCTTTGTATTTCATTTTCTTTACTGAATTGATGATTTGATAAAGGCATTACTCATAAGATCAAGTTAGATGTGATTGAAGGTGTTCAACTTTAAGGGATTTAATTCTTGTAAATTCTCGTTTCATTTTTGGATATTATTGATAGATTTGGCATAATCTAATTCTTGTTGTATGAAATGATGATTTTTGTTTAAAGTTGATACACATTTGTGCTTACAATCTTTTTCTGGTTTTTCTTGAATTTCTCTGAAATTTTCTAAAGAAAAAGTTGGGGCCGATCCGGATCGGGCTAGGTGATCCGGATCCCGAACGCAGGAATTCTTCTGCGGGCTGACGATCCGGATTGTATCTGCCGATCCGGATCCCGAACGCAGTTTCTTACTGCGGGTAGCCGATCCGGATCGCAGTTATGAACTGATCCGGATCGCGGCTAGGTTTTATAAGGAACGAAAGGGGTTTTTGATTTCTTTACTCCAATCTTTTGTTCCAAAGTTTCCAGAGCCTCTCTCTCTAGATTTCATCCTTCCTGGAAGCTTTCAAACTCAGGTTCTTCAACTCCAAGTAAGTTTTATTGATCAAAATCTCGGTTTTTCACCGTTTTTCTCTTTTCCTCCTCAAACGTGATGAATTTCTTGGATCAACTTTGTTTGTGGATGGTTTTTGATCAAATTTCTTTTGAAATAAGAACTCTGGGTAGATTAGTTTTGATTATATGCTAGGTATTCTTCTGATTAACGGATTTTTAGGCTTCGATTTCTAAAATTTCGGTTTTAGGGCATATAATAAGGATTTTCGAAAATCATGCAATTGATCTATTTTTAAAAGTCCTTTTGCAAAACTAATTTGATTCTTAGTCTCTCTACATAATAATGATTCTTTGGATACAATTTTTTCAATTTTTGAAAACTAAGAATTTTTGTGTTCTTGAGTTGGTTTTCACAGGACGCCTTCTTAACTCAAGCACTTTGATCAATGGCACTCTCTTGGTTAATCCTTCTCCTGGTCACAATGGTGCACAAGAGTACGTCTGTAAAAGAGGAACCGGATGTTTCAACAGAAGATAAGACAACCGAAGGCAGGGAGGACAGCTCAGAGTACGATACGGAAGAATGGGATGAATTCTTCAAAGATGTTCAACAGAAGATTGATGAGGAAAACAGGAAATCTGTCAAAGGCAAAAGGCTTATGAAATCTGCATCAACAACTAAGCAATATACAAGACGAAAGAATGTCCTAAGAAGTGAAAGTTTTCATAGTAGGCCTCTTACTAGAGCTCGCTCACTCTCTGGGGTTCTACAAACTGAATCTCCATGGGTTACGGGATTGGATGCACCATCTGCTTCTAGACAGCATCCATCACACTCGAAAAGACAGGATACAGACGCTGCTGTATTGGAATCACTTCGCCAGGAACAACAAAGACTCTCTGCTGCACAAGAGAGGATATCGAAAGAACTTTAGCAAATTTTCTCTGAACACAAGAAGATCAAGAAGAAGTGTTCAACTATCTCGACAATGCTTAAAGGGATTTTGAGCAAGCTGAGTTGTACCAGCTCCGACTCCTCCGACTGAACTGCACCTTCCTTTTCTTTTTGTGCAGGATTTTGATTTTAGGATTTAGTTTTATACTTACTTTAGCTTAGTTCTCAGGTTTTACGTTTTACT
This sequence comes from Tillandsia leiboldiana, assembly GCA_029204045.2. Classification (NCBI taxonomy): domain Eukaryota; kingdom Viridiplantae; phylum Streptophyta; class Magnoliopsida; order Poales; family Bromeliaceae; genus Tillandsia; species Tillandsia leiboldiana. The sequence goes on along the minus strand of JAQNDB010001717.1, from coordinate 35,723 downwards.
AGAACTTTTCACTCTCCTAACATTTCGTAGTCTTAACTACATTTTGGCTTTGTTTTGTGACAAAAAGGGGGAGAGAGTTAGAGAGAACTTTGAACAATGAATGATGAAATTGAATGATGAAATATCAAGGTACAATGATGATGTGAATGAACATCAAGGTAAGGGAACTTGAACAATGATTGTGAAAATCTTGATGATGAAGATTTTGTATACATCAAGGTACAATGATGATGTGAATGAACATCAAGGTAAGGGAACTTGAACAATGATTGTGAAAATCTTGATGATGAAGATTTTGTATACATCAAGGTAAGTATGATCTCAACTTCAACTTTTGGTTTTCATCTTGTGATTGTTTGCATGTCTCGACTAACTATTCGACTAACTATTTGGGCATGTAATATAACTAACAAGTTGATGTTGGACTAACATTTTGTGACATTTGGTTTTTAGTTGCATAGAAGATATGTTGGTTTTTGACTATGATTCTCTTACATATCTGAATTCTCAAATGTCATGATGATTAGATAAACTCTATCTCTGTACTAGGTTTTATATGCTAAATATTCTTGAGGTATCTAACGATCTCTTTTTGTCAAGAATGATTTCTTTGTGCAGAGAGTACAGATGTCTAAGTCTAGAGTCTGTTTTAGGAGTTTATCTCATGTTTTTAAATTTTTGGATCTCCATTGTAAATTTTTGTTGTATGGTGATAGCAACAAAAATATCTTTTTGAATTTTCTTTAGTGGATCTATGTTTTGTCACGAAACCGCCAAAGGGGGAGATTGTTACGGAATTTGAGTTGGCGTAGTTTCGTGAAAGTCTCAAGTCTTGAAGATTGAAGGTGAAGAAAGTTGGATCATTTAACTCAATCTCAAGAAAGAAGAATTCAAAAGGATCAGGTATGTTTAACTAAAGATTTTGTGTGATCCGAATACTTTTTGTAGTGTAGAAACACTTGGAAGAATCTTTCATTGCATAAAAATCAAAAACTGGACTTGGGACATGTTCAGGATCCGGATCAGGTTGTTCGATCCGGATCCCGAAGGTGGTTCGTTCATACACCAGTTCAATCCGGATCGTAGTCTCTTGATCCGGATCCCGAACAGTGAGTTTACCATTTTCCTTGAACGATCCGGATCATGCTTCGCAATCCGAATCCCGAACGTTGATGTTTGGTAAACTGTATGAACGATCCGGATCATGCACTTCGATCCGGATCCCGAACCTTCGTTTTTCTGGAACTGGCTGACTCGTTACGACGATCCGGATCACAGCTAGTCCGATCCGGATCGCCGTCCGTAAAATTTCCAGAAATGTTAGGTTTTTGATTCTTATCTCCTTCCTAGGGTTTCTAACCTATAAATACACCCTATGATCATTTTTCTAGGGTGAATCCACATAGTCAATAGCCGTCATTTTCATATATCATTTTATACGGCTATAGATCCACATATAGAGAAGAAAGGAAATCATTAGAGAATACTCTATGTTTCTTCATCTATATTGATTAGTTTGATTCTAGGTTTTCATACTCACATCTTGAGTTGAATCAAACTAATGAATACTTAGATGGTATTTCCGATCTATCTTTGATCTAAGTATTCGGCGGATCATCACCACCCAAAACAACGATTTACCCCAAAAATCGGCGCGTGGATTCGCGTGTCCTTATGGATTCAAGGTTCAACCGCTCTCGTGGATTCGGAGCGAGGCACGTTCGTGGATTCGAAGGGTGCTATTGGGTGAAGACCGTGGATTCGGTCGGACGTCGTGGATTCGACGTTGGACGCCGTGGATTCGGCGTTGGGCGCAGATCGTGGATTCGAGAAGCGTCACGGAGCGAGCGGAGAAGATCCTCTAGGAGCGTATGGAAAAGGTTGAGTCGTAAGTGTGTACGGTAAATCACCTTGTACGTGTTTTAATTCTAGTGGATTTCTGCCGTGTTATCGGTCCCGTGGTTTTTTACTCCGGTGATGGAGTTTTCCACGTAAAAATCTTGCGTATTATTTTTATTTCCGCATTGGGTTTTATCGCAACGATTTTTTGAGTGTTTATGCGTTTACACCTATTCACCCCCCTCTAGGTGTTTTTTCCCCTATTTAGATCCGTATTACATATAACCCAACACTAGTCTTGGTGACACTGTTGTCGGGGCACTGAGTAACCCCCTCTGTGCCAATGTTTTGGGTCGGGGCACCGAGGCAGGGTGGATAATTGACAGCAGAGGAGCTGTGGGACATGATCGAACTATTGAGCCAGATTTGGCTGATGATCCACCCCGGCTCGTAAGATTGAGTTTGGAGCCTTTGGAGGCAGAGTCGTGGTTGGTGGTGATGGATTGATCAATTGAGAGCCTCCCTGTGCCAGAGAGTTTATGCAGTTGTTGAACTGCACGCTCCAGATTCGAGGGACGAGGCGCATAGGATATATGAGACTGGGAGTGAATTGCGCCAGGACACCTTTCAGTTATTCAGTCCCTCCATTGTAGATTTGGACGCCTCGTTGGAGTAGGCATTGTGTATGGAGCGTGGCATTGCAGTTCCTTTGGAGAGCGATCTGCCGCCAGAGGCGAGTTCTGGATTTTGGCGCTTGGCGCCGGGTGATGGAGGACAGATCGGCCGGCAGAGGCATTCCTGATTTCTTTCTCCAGAATAACGAGTTTTCGAGAAGCCGGAGATCGGGTGGACCCCGAAGGCAGCATCAGTATTTATATCAGAGTGGCGCAGCGGTAGCGTGGATTTGTTATCTGCGGAGGACCTTATTCGTCGCCTCAATGTGATCAGAGACAGAGGTCGTGCTCCCTTGTGGATAGTCCTGATTTTCAGGCAGATTGGGCGACAACCACTTGCTTTGAGCGGATGAATTTGTGCCGCCCGGTTGGAGGGCGTGTAAGACCTGGCTTTTCCGTGACCCTTCCCGTTTTCCCTTTTCTTACGACTGTCCGACTGTGGGACAATTTTTGGTATTTTTCCAGAAAGTCCGTCGGGGCTCGCGGACATTTTTAGGCGGAAGGGCTCGCGAAACGGAGAACGGGGACGCGATCGGTTTCAGATTCCGACTCCCGGTTCTCCCAGATTAAAATTTTGAAGTTCGGACCCCTTTAAGGCGCCCCGGGATCCGTGCGAACGATCGGCACGTTTCTCGGGGTAATTCTAGCCGCCGGATCTGTTCCTAATATTTCTCTTTTATTCCTTTGAGAACCTAGGGTTTTAGGTTTTCCCTCTTAGGTTCCTTCGTTCGGCGGCTAGGGTTTTTAAGAGACACTACGAGAGGAAAAAGAGAAAATGGGACCCAACCTTTTTCGCTCTTGTTACGACGGACGGCGGGGCTTTCGGGAGAAGGACGGAGGTTTCTTGCTCGTGGGATCAACCGGGCAACGATAGGACGATCTTCTTCTTCTCTTTTTCCGGCGGATCGAAGGAGTGCAGGACGTTGTTGGCGACTGACGCACGATCATGGACGTGCCGAACACCGGACGACACACACAAGGTGGGTACTTTCGCCAAGGTTAATTGGGTAAGGGCGGACATGAGCAAAGGTGTTTTCTCGTTAAGTTAATTCTCATGAGCAAAGGTGTTTTCTCGTTAAGTTAATTCTCATGAGCAAAGGTGTTTTCTCGTTAAGTTAATTCTCATGAGCAAAGGTGTTTTCTCTTTAAGTTATTCTTCGTGAGCAAAGGTGTTTTCCCTTCTAGTTATCCTTATGAGCAATGCTGACCCCGATTTTTACTTCATTCGATTTATCATCTGAGGCTCAAGTTTTGCTACACGCACACCAGCGGTTTGGCCACCGCAAGGGTGTGCTTTTCCGAAAAAGTGGTACGTTGACCCGTGTACCCCACGCGACGGTGGCGTTAGGAATGGGGGCCATCATGGGTGGAGGGTGTGAGCGGTGACGCCGAGGCTGGTGCTCGGCGGCCGAGGCAGGTGCTCGGCAGAGGGGGCACCGGGGTAGGGGCCCGGTGCGGTGTTCGGGGAGGGTGCCCGGTTTATGTTTGGTGCAGGTTGTGATCGTTGTTGGCGGTGTATGAGGGGTGACGGTTGCTCTGGTTACAGTGGTTTGCTTTATTTTAGCTTTCTTTGCTCATTATGTTTATTCTAGTCACTGACTTCCCACTCCGTGACAGGTTCGTCCAGGGGCGTGTGCTAGGGCACCGGTGAGGCCGCGAGGGTGCTGTTCTGACTTTGAGTGACTTCAGATACAGTGTCTCTTCTTTCCCCTTTACTTTTATTACTCATGCTAGCTAGCTGTGGATTGCGACACCCCCGTGGGGTCGAAGTGGATGTTGCCTTTTCCCTTTTTGAATAAACGAATGATTGATACATTCTTTCTTACTTGGCCGTTTCAAACAAAGAAAAGCAAAGAAAACCGTTTGCGAAAACTACTTTTAAAACGTGGGTGTCGTGTGGGCACCGAATTTTACAACCTTGTGGGATTTATGTGTTTGCGAACTGTTTTCACAAAGTTCGGCATCGGGTGGGTGCCGTTTTCAAACCCCTGTGGATTTATGTGGTTTTCAAACGGTCTTTCCTAAAATGATGGCATCGTGTGGATGCCTGTAGTGATCCGGTCTTTCGGGGTATTTTTGACTTACGTGTAGTCATTTAAGCCTTTAAGTGAAATAGAATTATTCAATTCTTGAAGTTGGCCATTGTGGGACGCTAGTATTTTTCCGCGATTGTGCGCGGAAAAAGAAAGCCGACGGCGCGATCGGATCTGAAATCCGATATCGGGAACCCCCTGAACGGGATTCAAAGTGATACGGTAATTAGTCGTGCATCGGAATCCGTGCTAAATATCTTGCACCTGTTAGAGATAAGGTGGTTTATCTCGTGGGGGATAATTAATTAGTTAATTAATTGTCCCAGACGGAAAATTAATTAATTCTCTTACGTACGAATTAAAGAGGAATTAATTAAAGGTAAAGTACGACTATATAAGGGATCCCGAATATCGGAAAGGAAAAGAAAAGAAAATAAAAACCCTAATCGGAGAGAAGGGAAAAAAAAGGAAAAATACGAAACCCTAGCCGGAAGAAAGGGAAAGGAGAAAGAGAAGGAGCCCGATCTTCCCGGACGCCGAACCGAAGACAAGAACACGACCGGACAACCTTTCCGTCGATCTTCGGTTAGTAAAATAATTTATTTAAATTATTTGGGATTTTGTTCGTTGTCTTTTTCGTTGAGTTCTTGGTTTCTTGCTTTCTCCGTCATATCCGTCACCGTCGCCGACGTCGTCTCCTTGAAAAGGCGCGGAACGGACGGCGGAGGCGCGCGATGCCGCTAGGGCATCGCGCGGAGGAGGGTCACGGACGGCACCGCACGGGCGCCGCGCGGCCACCGCGCGGACCCACAACCGTGCGGGTACCGCACGGACGCCGCGCGGCTGCCGCACGGGGGGCACCCGCGCGGGCCCGCAATCTTGCGGGCACCGCGCGGGCGCCGTGCGGCTGCCGCGCGGGCGGCCCCCGCACGGGCCCGCATCCATGCGGGCACCGCGCGGGCGCCGCGCGGGAGGCACCCGCGCGGGCCCGCACCCGTGCGGGCACCGCGCGGGCGCCGCGCGGCTGCCGCGCGGGCGGCCCCCGCGCGGGCCCGCACCCGTGCGGGCACCGCGCGGGCGCCGCGCGGCTGCCGCGCGGGCGGCCCCCGCGCGGGCCCGCACCCGTGCGGGCACCGCGCGGGCGCCGCGCGGCTGCCGCACGGGCCGCCCCCGCGCGGGCCCGCATCCATGCGGGCACCGCGCGGGCGCCGCACGGCTGCCACGCGGGAGGCACCCGCGCGGGCCCGCACCCGTGCGGGCACCGCGCGGGCGCCGCGCGGCTGCCGCGCGGGCGGCACCCGCACGGACCCGCAACCGCGCGGGCGCCGTGCCGGGCCGCACCCGCGCGGGCACCGTGCGGCCGTCGCATGGGCAACCCGCGCGGGGCACCGCGCCGCGAGGGCAACGTCCGCGGAGATACGCCGCGCGGTTCTGAACCGCGCGGGGCTCCGGCAGACGGCGACGGCGGCTCGGGAATTCCGTTTCGTCAACCGGACAATGTTGGACTTTTCCGTCAAAAACAAAGGAGTAAATTGGGTCTTATGTTTTCGGATGTAAGTACACACTTTTAACTATAGTTATCCTTGCGGACTTTCTTTAGGTCCAGACGCGCAGCGGGGGTGCGCGAAAGATTCGAGTGTTCCGATCTCTCTCCAAATAGGTGGGTACGGTTGCTGTAAATACAACCAGTGCAGTAAGTGCATCTATCGTCATTAAAGTGCTCTCAATTTATCTAACAAAGTAGATGGACAGTTTAACCTTTCGCATAATTGTGTTATTATCTAACAATTGAAGCGCCTGCGGTCGCAATGTTCATGACACGCCGATCTCGGCAAAAAAAAAACCGTTTTGGGATGCTGCACGTACACAGGCGGATTGGCCTCCGCATGGGTGTACTTTTCCGGAAGAGTGGTCTTGTATGACCCGTGTTCCTCACAAAGGGGTGGGAGCCGTGAGGACCCCTTCGCGCCCGCTGGGGATAGCACACCAGCACCGTGGAAGGGGTTAAATGCATCAAAGGAGTGCTTGCGCACGAGGGGAGACTTTGGTCTCTCCGATAAATATTCTGGGGTTGGTGCCCAATTAAATTGATAAATCTGGGGTCGGGGCCCAGCTTAATATGTGGAGGGTTTTTAGCGAAATGGTTACGGTGTTTCCGGTTTGCTCCTTATTCCTTATTGTTGTTAGACATCTACTTTGTTTGTCACTGACTTTACCCACTCCGTGACAGGCGCTACGAGGGGCGTTACCCGGGAGATTGTTGAGACTGCGTCGCGAGGACCGTAGTCAGAACGCTTGGTTATTATCATTATCTCATCTCTTTTACGCATGTTAGTTAATTTGCTTGTGAGTAGAAATATTCGTGGACATGTATTACTTGGCACTGTGGATGAGTTGTACTTTTATAGTTTGGTTCTTCTGATGATGTTTCTTATGCGGCATGTTTTCATGATAAACCAAATGATTTCGAAAAGGGTTTTCTCAAAACGAAGTGCCGTGTGGGCACGGGTTTTGCAATTGCTGGCTTTATCCTTTCTAAACATTGATGCCGCTTTAATATTCCGCTTGATGTTGAATGTCTATTGTATGGTTGATGGTTGATGATTGTTGTATGTTGTTGTAAATGAGACGCCGTGCATATACAAAGGAGACTCTGTCCGCGGACAGGGAGAATTTTGTGTATGTGGCGGTCTGGCACGCACCGGGGATGAGGTTTAATGTACCTTGTTCAGAAAAAAAAAGATACACACGAATTTCCGCTTTGATAGACCCAAAAACCCCCGGGGGCGTGACAATGCCGCTTTCAAAACCTTGTGATTATTTATCCTTTCAAAACATCGGCCTCTATGTTCTAAGTGAATATTAGAATATCATGTGAGTTGTTTGGTTGTATGTGAACGAGACCCCAACTGATGTGGTTAGAGATTGTATGTGCTACGCCTTGTGAGACATTTTGTATTTGAGACGCCGTGCATATACAAAGGAGACTCTGCCCGTTTGCAGAGTGAATTTGTGTATGCGGCGGGTCTGGACACGCACCGGGGAGCGTTGGTTTACAAAAAAAAAATTATGGCTGAATTAGGAGCCTCGGTGGCTCCTCTTCCGCGCGATTCGAACCCCCGGGGCGTGACAGATTAAGATGGTATCAGAGCGGTAAACTTTAACCACAACAGTCGGGGCCTAACATCCACGGGGCGCAATACTCTGGCTACTGATTAATAAAGTGAACACGGGATAAATAAATAGAACACGAGTGTGCGTGGGGGAGGGTAGAGATTGAGTAGAACCCTTTTGGGAGCCAGGTTACCTTGTCAGCTTAAGTCTCTTTGTTTTGTGACGATCGGTATGTTTTCATTACGTACGCAGATAGCAGTCTGGCTCAGCGAGCAACGACCGACGGAAATGGACGCCGCAGCCGGAGCGAACCGCTTGCTGTGCAACCAGCTGCGCGATGTGGCAGGGCAGCTGCTGACTCTCACGGAGCGTCTGTGCATGCTGACGCGGGAGCTTGAGAGTGTCGACCACTTCCAGCACGGCACATGGGACGATACCCCTCACGGGATGCCACCAGCGGGTTTTCCCACCTATCATGACGCAGTCAACTTGGCCATGCGTGCGGAGCAAGAGCACGCCCGGCAGGGATGCCCCTACCCTGACCCGGCGGAGGACCCCTATCTGACGAGCCGAGCGACCAAACGCCCGAAGGTAGGACCGAAGTCTGGGCAAACGAAGAAGGAGGGGCCCGACCCATTGAAGCCGTGCATCATTTGCGGTGGTGCACATCGAATGATGGGCTGCCCCTGGCGGGATGATCACTGTTTCCGGTGTGGTAAACCGGGTCACACGTGGTACACGTGCCCCCAGAAGCCAGCTGTCACTAGGCCCCCGGCGCCGGGACCTGTCGAAGCGGAGAAAGCTGCCACCCCCGCCCTGCAGGGGAGCCCCAATCCAAAGAACCGGGCGAACCAACACCCGGAGAAAGCAAGGAAGGGTGGGCAGGTGCCAACAGGAACCCCGGAATCGCTGCAAGGGCCCTGCGTCATCTGCGGAAAGGCGCATCGAGTGACAAACTGCCTTTGGAGGTACTCCCACTGCAATGGGTGCGGCAAACCAGATCACACCCGCGCTTCGTGTCCTCAAGAACAGGCCGCTACAGCCGCAACGCCACAACCGGAAGGACGAGAGGATACCGCAGCTCCCGACCCACTGAGGGACCAACCCGACGGCTCGCGGTTGGCGGACTCGTACGATACCAGGACCCTGCCCTACCACGCAGTGCGGCGCTGGCCCAGGGGTTGTGGGCGGACTACCCCAGCCGCCCCAGCAGATGACGCAACGTCCCGGACTGAGTGACGACAGGTAATATTTAAACCACTTTATTCCAGTTGGGGGCACCCGTCGAACCAGAGTAACCCGTCCCTGCCTGACCCCGTCTAACCCCCCCAGGTCTTTTGGGATATACCATCCTTCTAGTTGATTGTGTGCTTTGGTTATATCTCGTCATTAGTAATAGCTTCGTTGTTTTCCTTTTTCTTTTCCCCGGGACATTTTGGGAGGGGCGAGCGCCTTTGAAAGGGTTGTGGGGACTCACCGTTGGCGTAGTCCTCAGATTTTTTTTTAGTTCCTTTCTTTTTCTTCCGTCCGAAACCAACCGAATTAGGCCTGGATTTATTTAGGCGCGCGTTCTTTTGTTTCCTTCCTACTTATGGACCATGCACTTAGTAGCGAAAAGTAAAGGGCTGAAGGCACCGTCTGGGTGCACGGCCGACCTACTGGTACGGGAACAGGATGGGGTCTTGCGCCCGTGCGGCGACTAGCCGGAATTAGACGAAAATCCTGTAAAGAGCGTGTACCCCCCTTGAACCGCTCGACCCGGAAAGGGGTCAAGCTCTTTTGGACGGCCCAATGCCGGGAAAGTTTGGAGAGCTTGAGAAGCGGTTAACGAGAGCACCCGCGTTTGCCTTACCAACACCCGGGAAGACGTCGAGGTATACCGCGATGCATCACGAACAGGACCGGAAGGAGTACTGAAACAGCAAGGAAGAGTCGTAGCCTATGCATCAAGGCAACTCAAGGACTACAAACAGAACTACCCGGCACACGACCTGGAGCTTGCCGCAGTCGTCATCACCCTGAGACTGAGGAAGCGCTATCTCTCCGGTGCCCACTGTAACGTATTCTCGGACCACCAAAGCCTTAAGCGTCTTTCCACCCAGAAGGAGCTGAACCAACGGCGAAGACGGAGGTTAGAATTACCGAAGGGTTACGACCTGGACACGCGACCGACTGACCCATGTATACATCGGTAAGTGGGGAGGCTACACGGGACGCCGACACCGACTACTTCGGGCCGAGGCACAAGGTTCGTCCGGACTTTTGGCAGAGTCTGCGACGAGCTCTGGGGGCCAAGTTACACTTCAGCTCGGCCTTTCACCCCAGATGGATGGGCAATCCGAACGGGCGATCCAGATCCTCGAGGACATACTCCGAGCGTGCATAGTAGTTTTGGAAGGCGGATGGTCACGCTACCTACCCCTCGTCGAGTTCGCCCACGACGTCAGTTACCCGGCGAGCACCCGAGTGGCGCCGTGCGAAGCATCGTACGGCAGGCGCTGCAAATCCCCGATTTGTTGGGACGATCAGGGGTGAAGCGGTTCGGGTTGAGAGACAAGTTGAGCCCACGGTACGTAGGACCTTTCGAGATTCTAGAGTGCGTCGGCCCCGTGGCCCATCGCCTCACCCTACCACCGAATCTCGACCGAGTTCTTGTCGTGTCCGCGCATCCATGCTTCGGAAGTATCCCCCAATCCGTCGCGAGTGCTTGACGTCTCTGCAATCGAGTTCAAAGAAAACCTGAACTGCGAGGAAGAGCCGATGCGGACCCTAGCGCGGGAGGACTGAAAAGCTACGAAGTCGGACATTTCCCTACGTGAAGGTGCTTTGGAGCAATCAGGAAGAGCGTGAGACAACTTGGGAACCCGAATCAAAGATGAGGGAGTGCTACCCGGACCCCTTCGCCGCAGGCGGGAGTTAAGTTTCGGGGACGAAACTTGTTTTTATTGGTGAGTGGTGTAAGACCTGGCTTTTCCGTGACCCTTCCCGTTATCCCTTTTCTTACGACTGTCCGACTGTGGGACAATTTTTGGTGTTTTTCCGGAAAGTCCGTCGGGGCTCGCGGACATTTTTAGGCGGAAGGGCTCGCGAAACGGAGAACGGGGACGCGATCGGTTTCAGATTCCGACTCCCGGTTCTCCCAGATTAAAATTTTGAAGTTCGGACCCCTTTAAGGCGCCCCGGGATCCGTGCGAACGATCGGCACGTTTCTCGGGGTAATTCTAGCCGCCGGATCTGTTCCTAATATTTCTCTTTTATTCCTTTGAGAACCTAGGGTTTTAGGTTTTCCCTCTTAGGTTCCTTCGTTCGGCGGCTAGGGTTTTTAAGAGACACTACGAGAGGAAAAAGAGAAAACGGGACCCAACCTTTTTCGCTCTTGTTACGACGGACGGCGGGGCTTTCGGGAGAAGGACGGAGGTTTCTTGCTCGTGGGATCAACCGGGCAACGATAGGACGATCTTCTTCTTCTCTTTTTCCGGCGGATCGAAGGAGTGCAGGACGTTGTTGGCGACTGACGCACGATCACGGACGTGCCGAACACCGGACGACACACACAAGGTGGGTACATTCGCCAAGGTTAATTGGGTAAGGGCGGACATGAGCAAAGGTGTTTTCTCGTTAAGTTAATTCTCATGAGCAAAGGTGTTTTCTCGTTAAGTTAATTCTCATGAGCAAAGGTGTTTTCTCGTTAAGTTAATTCTCATGAGCAAAGGTGTTTTCTCGTTAAGTTAATTCTCATGAGCAAAGGTGTTTTCTCTTTAAGTTATTCTTCGTGAGCAAAGGTGTTTTCCCTTCTAGTTATCCTTATGAGCAATGCTGACCCCGATTTTTACTTCATTCGATTTATCATCTGAGGCTCAAGTTTTGCTACACGCACACCAGCAGTTTGGCCACCGCAAGGGTGTGCTTTTCCGGAAAAGTGGTACGTTGACCCGTGTACCCCACGCGACGGTGGCGTTAGGAATGGGGGCCCTCATGGGTGGAGGGTGTGAGCGGTGACGCCGAGGCTGGTGCTCGGCGGCCGAGGCAGGTGCTCGGCAGAGGGGGCACCGGGGTAGGGGCCCGGTGCGGTGTTCGGGGAGGGTGCCCGGTTTATGTTTGGTGCAGGTTGTGATCGTTGTTGGCGGTGTATGAGGGGTGACGGTTGCTCTGGTTACAGTGGTTTGCTTTATTTTAGCTTTCTTTGCTCATTATGTTTATTCTAGTCACTGACTTCCCACTCCGTGACAGGTTCGTCCAGGGGCGTGTGCTAGGGCACCGGTGAGGCCGCGAGGGTGCTGTTCTGACTTTGAGTGACTTCAGATACAGTGACTCTTCTTTCCCCTTTACTTTTATTACTCATGCTAGCTAGTTGTGGATTGCGACACCCCCGTGGGGTCGAAGTGGATGTTGCCTTTTCCCTTTTTGAATAAACGAATGATCGATACATTCTTTCTTACTTGGCCGTTTCAAACAAAGAAAAGCAAAGAAAACCGTTTGCGAAAACTACTTTTAAAACGTGGGTGTCGTGTGGGCACCGAATTTTACAACCTTGTGGGATTTATGTGTTTGCGAACTATTTTCACAAAGTTCGGCATCGGGTGGGTGCCGTTTTCAAACCCCTGTGGATTTATGTGGTTTTCAAACGGTCTTTCCTAAAATGATGGCATCGTGTGGATGCCGCTTTCAAAACCTTGTGATTATTTATCCTTTCAAAACATCGGCCTCTATGTTCTAAGTGAATATTAGAATATCATGTGAGTTGTTTGGTTGTATGTGAACGAGACCCCAACTGATGTGGTTAGAGATTGTATGTGCTACGCCTTGTGAGACATTTTGTATTTGAGACGCCGTGCATATACAAAGGAGACTCTGCCCGTTTGTAGAGTGAATTTGTGTATGCGGCGGGTCTGGACACGCACCGGGGAGCGTTGGTTTACAAAAAAAAAATTATGGCTGAATTAGGAGCCTCGGTGGCTCCTCTTCCGCGCGATTCGAACCCCCGGGGCGTGACACGGCGCCACGGTAGTGGATCGAGTGTCGCAGGTGGGATTTCACCACAGTAGTTGGAGTTAGAGCATGTTCCACTCTTGCATGGGCTAGAGGCAGATTTGTTACCACGTGCACTAGAGGTACAGGTTCCTGTTGTTGTTGTGCACGTGGAGGAGGCTTTTGGATCATGTCCGGTGCGGCCGAGGCCGTGAGTTACCGGCAGATTTATTAATAGTGGCAGTTCGGTATTTTGACCCTATGCTTGAGATTGATTGGCACAATGCCACAGGATGTTTGACTGCGGAAAGAGAGGACTTTGACCTTCTGCGAGGCAGACGAGGGAAGGCTTGCTTGTTGAGATTGTTAGAGCACTCAGGTTTTAGCGATAGGGTGAGAGGTGCTTACGGCGGCACCGGGACTCAGGGATATCTCTGTTGCCCACGAGATCCCGGGTGTGATTTCACCTTAGTTGTTGGTAATGCCGCCGGTTAGGGAGATAGAGTTTGCGTTTGACGTGGTTCGGGGAACCGCGCCACCCTCGACAGCACCTCATTGGATATCGCCTGTAGAGCTGAGAGAGCTGATGGCACAGTTGCAGGATCTGATGGATCGAGGGGTCTGTTTGACCTAGTGCCACGCCGTTGGTATACGGTGGTGATGCCACGTCGTTGATACACGACTGTGAGGGTCCTTTTATGGTTCGAGTGTAGACAGGTCCGGGTGGTATCTAGGACCTTTTGATGAAGTTATACTTCGGCAGTCAGTGTATGATGCGAGTACCTACTTGGAATTAGACGGCCGAGGACTTCGCCTAGTCGGCGTTCAGGACACGGCAGGGGCATTATGAGTTTATAGCGAGGCCCAATAGAATGACGAATGCCTCGTTGACTTCAAGATTTGAGGAATTGTACGTCCTAGTTGTGCATGGACGGACTGGGAGTAGTGTTTCCCGAGGATATTTGCTTTACTCCCAGAGCGACTTGGAGCACGAGGAGCACTTTGTGGATTTGCTACCATGACTGTGTGGATGAGGCTGTATGCCAAGCTATTGAGGTACGAGTTTTAGCTCCAAGTGCATGCCTACTGGGGTCACCTTATTCTAGTCTTTGGAGCGGCGGTGGAATCCGCCCAAATGGATGTTATTTGTGTTTGGCTTAAACCAACATTTATCCATGAGGTGAGGAGCTTCGTAGACTTGGCAGTGCCGGGAGAGCATGGCCAATGGATAATGAGACTGATGCCAGCGCTAATGCTAGTGCTTCCAGTGTTGAGAGATGGATTTGTGTGTTTTAGTGATGCCTCCCATTGTGGTTGTAGAGTTACCGTGGGTTGATTTTCGGTCCACGCTTCATTAGTCCAACCTTATGAGTATTGTGGCAGGACGAACCGCTGTTTTGCAGGCAGCTTGGATCCCACAGTTGAGCCTTTCTGTACGCCTTGTATTCCCAGCTTTGATTGATATACCTGGGCGTAGGCCATGCCTGCTGGGCTATCGGTGTTGATTACTCAGCATTTCCGTTCTATACCATGTGATAGATTCAGATTTCAGCTTCTGTTTACAGTTTCTACCAGGTGGCATCAGTGGAGCCTTCAGCTTTCAGCATTTTGCGTGGGATTTACGCGGATTGTTGTTGATGGTTCGGACTTTTGACCGCGAGTTTGGGCATCAGTATTATGATCGCCGTTCGAGCTAGTTTTCTGTCCCGTTCACCGACGGTCTGGTCCCCGTCAGGGTGTCCTTTATCAGTTGAGAGATCGACTTCGACCCGTGGGTCCGTTGGGGTTATGTTGGCATGTGGAGTGACCAACTGTGGCATGAGATTGTGTCTCTTGAGGATCCCTTTTGAGGGTAGCCTGCAGTTGAGTAGTCCACTCGGGTGATTTTGGATCGGGAAGTAACTGAGTGAAGACCCCAGCTTTTTGGATTCTTTTCCTTATTGGATAAAAGTGTGGGTATACTTCGGGTGGCCTTGGTTGAGTAGGCACAGGATGTGGTTTGGTGCGTGTTGCACTAGTGGTTGTTTCCGTTTCCCCCAGCCTTTTATTGGAGCCCCTTTGGTATTTCACGTCTCAGCTCAGGAGTGATGTGTTTTTGGATTCCTCGCCCGTGATTACCTCGCCCCTTTGAGATCTATGAGTGTTTGGAGTACGAGGGACGCCCGTTGCGAATTCTGGCTCGTGAGTGGAGGAATTGCGCAATCGGGCTATGCCGTACTGGATGTTGCTGTTACTGTTGTTGAGGAGTAATCACGGGGAGTGAGTGATGACTTAGGAGCTGATGATGATGATGATGTTGAGTACTTACCCTTGTTGTTTGTGACTCCTGGTGGAATTGAGCTAGTTTCGAGGACAAAACTTTCTTTAGTCGGGGAGGATGTGAGGACCCGGATCCCCACGACGAGATTACTGGTTGACCAGCAGCTCCTGGAGGCCTATGGGGCGTGTCAGTGGTATTTGTGCACCAATTGGACACAAGTGATGGGCTCAGTGTGTTAAATGGATCACGTGGGTGATCGGTGGACTCCGTCGGAGCTTCAGAAGTGGTTTCGCGCGCAGTCCCAACTGAAGCTTCAGATTCTTCGCCGCCAACTTACTTTTTGCCCCGGAAGCTTCCGCATCACTCTGAAACCTCCCGAACTCCACTGTAAACATAAAATACACATGTCCCAAGCATTTTCCATTTTTTCTGTGCACAATTGCGGAGTCGGTGCTCAATCCAAATCCAGTACTCTACACACCCGGTTGCGCAACTTTTTGTCCTCCCGTGCCAGAATTCGTATTGGTGCCTCCTCGAAACTCAAGTCCTCTCGAAGCTCAATAGCGGAAACATCCAGAACATGCGACGGATCCGAGAGATACTTCCGTAGCTTCGAAACATAGAAAACGTTGTGCACCCGATCGAGGTTCGGTGGTAGGGCTAAACGATAAGCTACCGGGCCAATGCGCTCTAGGATTTCAAAAGGTCCGACAAATCGCGGGCTCAATTTGCCTCGCAGTCCGAACCATTTAATCCCCTTGGATGGTGAGACCCGGAGCAAAACGTGCTCGTCCACCTGGAACTCCAAGTCATGTCGTTTTCGGTCTGCATAGCTTTTCTGCCGACTCTGGGCGGTCAGCAACCGTTGTCTGATAAGGCGCACCTTTGCTTCGGTCTCTTATACGAGATCCGGCCCCAAAAATTTTCGCTCCCCCAAGTCATCCCAACAAATAGGGGATCGACATCGGCGCCCATGCAAGGCTTCGTATGGCGCCATCTGAATACTAGCTTCATAACTGTTATTGTAGGCAAACTCCACCAGAGGGAGGTAATGAGACCATCCCTCGCCCAAGTCGAGTACGCACGCTCGGAGCATGTCCTCAAGAGTCTGGATCACTCGTTCCGATTATCCGTCGGTCTGGGGGTGAAATGCCGTGCTGAAATGTAGTTTGGTTCCCAAAGCTTGCTGCAAACTTTGCCAAAAGTTCGACACAAAACGCGTGTCCCTGTCCGACGTAATTGATGCTGGCACCCCATGCAATCTCACAATCTCGTTGAGGTAGGTTTTGTTAAGGATTTTATTTTGGCGTATTTCGTGAAGTGGTTAAGTCTTGAAGATTGAAGATGAAGATGTTTGGATTATATACCTCAATCTCAAGAAAGAAGAATTCAAAAGGATCAGGTACGTTTAACTAAATAAGTTTTGTGATCCGAATACTTCTTATAGCGTAGAAACACTTGGATAGATTTTTAATTGCATAAAAATAAAAAAACTGGACTGTTACATGTTCAGGATTCGGATCAGGACACTCCAGTCCGGACCCCGAACGTAGGTAAGTTCATGCGGAATTTCAGTCCGGACCCCGAACAAGGATTCTGCAGAAATCGCATGAACAGTCCGGACCGTTCATCTTTCAGTCCGGACCCCGAACATGATTTTTCAGGAAATTCTCTGAAAAATGACGACAGTCCGGATCAAGCCAAATCCAGTCCGGACCGTTGTGCGGGAAAATTTCAGTTAAGTCAGTTTTTGATTCTTATATTCTTCCAAAGGTTTCTAACCTATAAATAAACCATAATTTCATCTTTTAGTGTAATCCGGAAATAATAAAAAGGTAATCCAAAAATTAACGGAGAAAACTTAGAAAAATTCACATATAGAGAAGAAAGGGAAAAACTAGATCTATTCTATGTTTCTTCATCTATATTAATTAATTTGATTCTAGGGTTTCAAAGCTTATATCTCTTGTAGAATCAAATTAATGAATACTTAGATGGTATTTCCGATCTATCTTTGATCTAAGTATTCGGCGGATTTTCACCACCAACAAACAACGATTTTGCCAAAAATCGGCGCGTGGATTCGCGTGGCCTTGTGGACTCAAGGTGCTACCGTTTCGTGGATTCGAAACGAGGTGCGTTCGTGGATTCGAGACGTACTACTTGGTGGAGACCGTGGATTCGGTTGGACGTCGTGGATTCGACGTTGGACGCTGTGGATTCGGTGTTGGACGCAAATCGTGGATTCGAGGCGCGTTGCGGAGCGAGCGGAGAAGATCTACTTGGAGCGTATGGTAAAAGGTTGAGTCGTGTGAGTACGGTATATCACCTTTGTACGTGTTTAATCTTAGTGGATTTCACCGTGTGATCGGTCCCGTGGTTTTTTACTCCTGGATTGGAGTTCTCCACATAAAATCTCTGCATGTTATTTACTTTTCCGCATTGGGTTTTTGTTACGCAAAGATTTTGGAGTGTTTATTGTTTACACCTATACACCCCCCTCTAGGTGTTTTTTCCCCTATTCAGATCCATATTTAACATAACCCACAGGTTTGCGCCAAACGATCTCGAGTCCAGGTTGTATGAATAGGGAGGAAGTGAGCCGATTTCGTCAAGCGATCCACAATAACCCAGATCGCGTCATGGCCTTGCTGTGACCGTGGGAAACCCGTGACGAAACCCATAGTGATTCGCTCCCACTTCCACTCAGGTACAGGTAGTGTTTGCAATTTTCCCACCGGGCGTTGGTGTTCGGCTTTCACCTGTTGGCAAACCAAACAATGTGCCACAAACTGCGTTACGTCCCCCTTTAACTTAGGCCACCAAAAGGTCTGCTTAATGTCTTTATACATCTTTGTGCCACCAGGATGCGCCGCATAGGGAGCACAGTGTGCCTCTGTTAATATCTCATTCTTCAATTCCGGCAGATCGGGTACGCAAATTCGTCCTCGGAACCGTATTGCGCCATCCGTGTCAATCGAGAAGTCGCTCTCTTGGCCCGTAAGAGACTTGTCCCGTACGAGTTGCAGTTGAGTGTCCGTCTTTTGACCTTCCAGGATTCTCTCCAGCAAGGTATGCTTCACCACCAAGGATAAGAGTCGCGAAACCGTGCCTGCCGGTACAACTTCCAGTCTCATCCGCGAGAAATCCGCGATCAAGCGGTCCTGCTGAGTAATAGCGCCCTCTGGTAGTTCTTCCGTCTGACCCTTCCTACTCAAGGCATCGGCAACCACATTTGCCTTCCCGGGGTGATATTGAATGGACAAATCGTAGTCCTTCAATAGTTCCAACCAGCGTCTTTGCCGTAAGTTCAACTTCTTCTGCATGAATAGGTACTTAAGGCTCTGGTGATCAGAAAACACGTTGTAATGGGCTCCATAAAGGTAATGCCTCCATAGTTTTAGTGCGAAAATGACTGGTGCGAGCTCCAGGTCGTGTGTAGGGTAGTTCTGCTCATAGTCCTTGAGTTGTCTTGAAGCGTAGGCTATAACTTTCCTCTGTTGCATCAGCACGCTTCCGAGACCATTCTGTGACGCATCACAATAAACCTCAAAATCCTCACCGGGTGTCGGTAGTGTAAGCACGGGTGCGCGTGTTAACCTGTCCTTAAGTTCCTCGAAGCTCTCCTGGTATTGTGCCGTCTAGATGAATTTCTCCCCTTTTCGGGTTAAACGATTCAGGGGGGTGGCAATTTTCGAGAAACCCTCTACAAAGCGCCTATAATACCCTGCTAAACCTAAGAAGCTTCGGACTTCCGTTACAGTAGTCGGTCGCGGCCAGTGCGTTACTGATCCCACCTTCTAAGGATCAACCGCAATCCCGGTCGCTGAAACTATGTGTCCCAGAAAGTCCACCTCTCGTAGCCAGAACTCACACTTCTTGAGCTTAGCAAAAAGTTTCTGATCCCTGAGAGTCTGGAGAATTACCCGTAGATGCTCCTCATGTTCCTCATCCGTACGGGAGTAGACTAGGATGTCGTCGATAAAGACCACTACAAACCGATCCAAGAAGGGTTTGAATATCCTATTCATCATGTCCATGAACACCGCTGGAGCGTTCGTAAGCCCAAACGGCATCACCGTAAACTCATAATGTCCATATCGAGTTCGAAAGGCTGTTTTGGGTATATCCTCTCCCCGAACTCTAAGCTGGTGATAGCTGGACTGTAGATCAATCTTTGAGAACACCGTCGCTCCTTGTAGCTGATCGAACAGGTCATCAATCCGAGGTAAGGGGTATTTGTTTTTCACTTTGACCTTATTTAACTCCCGGTAGTCAATGCACAGGCGTAAACTTCCATCATTCTTTCGCACGAAAAGTACGAGTGTGCCCTAAGGCGACACGCTCGGCCCGATGAACCCCCTGTCCAAAAGATCTTCTAGTTGCGCCTTGAGCTCCTTCAGTTCTGCAAACGTGTAACATCACAACTTTTCGTGTAACGTTTTACCCTTCTGCTAATAAAGTTTAAGTTAGAGGAAACTGAGTTATGGGTTTTCTTAATTTGATATTCTCGAGGTGTGGGTATTTTTCTATAATAGAGCTCGGAAAACGGTGAACGGCGGTGCGACCGGATCCGAATTCCGACTTACGGATCCCCCAGAAAGGGATTATTAGGATCGCGGTAACCGTGGTGTACTTTGGAATCCGTGCAAGAGATAGTGCATGCTTTTCGAGGAGATAAGGAATTATCTCTAAGGAAGTAATTTAATAATTAAGTTATTATTAAATACCCAATGTGGATTTCTATGGTACGTACCAAGAAAAGAGAAATCATAATTCCAAAAAAGAAACCCTAGCCAGAGATAAAGGAAAGAAAAGAGGAAAAAGCGAAACCCTAACCGGAAGAGAAAAGGAGGAAAGAAGGAGAAAGCGGGAGGATCCGATCATCCTCGACGAACATGTCGAGGCCGGGAGCGTGAACGGATCGCCTTCTCCGACGAATCACGGTAAGTGATGCTCTTTCGGTTTTCGTTTCGGGATCTTTTGCCGTCGTTGTAATTTCGTCGCCACCGCCGCCGCCGCCGCCCCGGGATTGCCGTCGCACCCCGGACGGCGCCGCGCGGGACATAGCCGCGCAGCCGGGCCCCCCGCAGCACTGTGCGGGGCTGGCGCCCGTGCCGTACTGCAGGCGGCGCCGCCCGCAGCGCCGCGCAGGGCAGGCGCCCGGCCGCGCTGCAGGCAGCATCGCACGGGGCCAGCCGCGTGCGGCCGGGCTGCCGCAGCACGCGCGGGGCAGGCACCCGCGCCGCGCTGCAGGCAGTGCCGCACAGGGCAAACCCTGCGTGCGGCCGGGCTGCCGCAGCGCCGCGTGGGGCAGGCGCCCGCGCCGCGCTGCAGGCAGCGCCGCGCAGGGCGAGCCTGCGTGCGACCGGGCTGCCGCAGCGCCGCGCGGGGCAGGCGCCCGCGCCGCGCTGCAGGCAGCGCCGCGCAGGGCGAGCCTGCGTGCGGCCGGGCTGCCGCAGCGCCGCGCGGGGCAGGCGCCCGCGCCGCGCTGCAGGCAGCCCGCGCAGGGCGAGCCTGCATGCGGCCGGGCAGCAGGGCGCGCCGCGCGGGGCTGGTGCCCGCTCGGCCGATTTGCATATGGTGCCGCACGGGGCTGGTGCCCGCGCGGCCGCATGGCGTGCATCGACGCGGTGGTGGCCGCGTCGTCCGACGCGCGTCGCCGCCACCGCCGTACGGAGTCGTCGTTAGTGTTTTTGAGTTTTGGACTCCGTTTATTTACAGATTATGTTTCCGATCTGACCGCGGTTCCTTTGGGGACTATTTTTAGGTCAGAGTGCTGATTGTGAGCGTTGTTCGGTCTTAGGAGTACCGGTCAGCACATTCGAGACGGGTACCCTTTTCGGTATATACGGTGTAAGGTCGTTTCCGGTGTTTTGTGAAATAATAGTAGATGTTTAGTAAATTGTCTAACCCCATTGCATGTGAATCCCGTTTTATATTCTAACTAAGGCGGCTGAGGTCGCAATACTGTTTTTATGTTCTAACTGAGGCGGCTGAGGTCGCATGGCAGTTATATGCTCGTATTGCTTACACGCACACCGGCGGTCTGGCCACCGCACAGGGTGTATGTTTCCGGAAAGATGGTAAGATTACCCGTGTACCCCACAAGGAGAGGTTAGTTGGGGACCCCTCAAGGAGAGGCGAGTGCTACTTGGGCAGTAGAGGGGTTGGAGGCACCAAGAATTGAGCACGGTATTTGGGGTTGGGGCCCAACATGATTGTATATCTAGGGTAGGTGCCCAGCGTGATTATTACAGGAATTTAGCGGTACATGAGGGGGAAGTTGAGAGGACCCGAAATTCCCACTTATGGATTACGGTTACATCTGCAGCTTCTGGTGGCCTACGAGGTGTGTCGGCGGCGTTTGTGCACAATTTGGACACAAGTGATGGACTTCGGGCTTATAATGGATCACGAGAGTAGTCAGAGGACCCTGTCGGATGTTTAGAAGTGGTTTCGCGTGAAACGGATATTAAAGTTGGGGTCAGCGTGAAGTTTGGACAAAAGAACACCTTTCCGAATGCCTTCGGCAATTTTTAGAGTTGGAATTTGGCAAAACAGACTCCGGATTTGGATTCAACGCGCGAAAACGATGAAAATGTACTACTTACTTGTATTGTTCGGAGCCCGGATGACCCGGCACGGATTTCGAGGCAGAGGTACTGTTTCGGCACGGCGGGCGGCGCCGGCGGCGGCGCGGGCTCGGGCAGGCGGCGGAGCGACCGCGGGCGCGCGGGCAGGCGCGCGGTTCACGGGCCGGCGTGCACCGGAGGGCAGGACACGTGGCGTGATAGGACTGGTCGGTGCTGTGGACCCGGTTCACGGAACGAATGCGGTCTGCCTCGGGGCGCGTGCGTGCAGGGACGGCAGGCGGCGGCGCAGGCGCGCACGTGGGCACGGCAGCGGTCGTTGACTGAGTGCGCTCCGCGTGTCGCCGCCACAGCGCGCCACGTGTCGAGCAGCGGATGGCCGGTGTGGCTGTCCGCTGTTCGGGTGATGACGTGGCAGCCTGTGGGCGTTTCGGGCGCGCACAGTGTTGGGCCGGGCCCAACACTGTAGCGGCCCGATTCTTGCGGGCGCCCGGTTCTTGGGACATAACCGTCATTTCTTGAATTGTTTCTGGAGCCTATAAAAGTGATCCGAGCTTCTTCTTCTTCCCTTTTTTTCGGCATTTCCGAGCCTCCCCTCGCCACGACATCTTCAACAAGGTTGATCCCCGTGCAGAGCTGGTTCCAACTGTGGATTCCTGGATTTTTACGTGGCACGCACTTTGAGTTTTCCATTTTTATGGCGCGGCGCGACGCTCGTTCATTTGTGCACCCCCTTTGTCGCGTTTCGGTGCGAGGACTCCCCCGGCTTACTCCGACCTCCGTTTTCGGCGATTCCTCCGCCGTTGGATCAGCGACAGACAGAGCTACGATCTTGGTATTTCCTGTTTCCCCTCGTTTCATGCTTTTCGAGGAGATTTTCCAAGATTACTGTGACCCTTTCTGCTGTGGTTGAGTTTGGACAGCGGCTCGATGTTTTGACGATATCTCCGCACCCGGGCATCGGATTGAGGCGTGCCTGTACACTTTTTGCATCTACGCGTCGTAAGGATTACTGTCGTATTTTTCGTGGAATTTTCTGAGATTTGCCCGAAGGTATACTTCTTTCCCTTTACTGTGCAGAGTATTACAGTTTTGTATGTTGTGGAGTTTCGCGTTCACCGCGTTGTGGAATTTGTAACTCGGCCTCCGGGACTCGGATTTTGACGTGCATGTACTCGTTTCGAAGGGCTCGACGCGACGATCGCGACTGTATTTTTGTCGGATTTTTCTGAGTTCTTGCTGCAGGTGAAAAATCATTTCTTTGGGACTGTTCCAACATATTTGTATGTACTTGGATATTTTGGAATAAAAGTGTAACCTTGGACCTTATTGTTGTACCCAGGAAGGTTCGCGAGTGTTTCTGAACCTGTTGGAACTGGAGATAATGGTTTCCGGGTATTTTCAGCTGTTTGGGGCCGAGGCTTGCGCGACTTGTATCGAGGGTGCAGTTCAGGCAGATTTTGGATTGTGAGCGGCTACACTCTTCACCGACTTCGGCTTTGCCTGCGGAAAGCGCTTCAGGTGGGTGCTTTGTTTCCAGAACCGGTGGACGGTTCTCTAATTCTGTATGTTAGGATGCATGCATGTTTAGGGTACATGGTTTATATTTGAAAGGTAGGTAAGCTTGATAATGATAATTGTATACATGATTGCAAGAATAGTATTTATGATGTATACTGAGGACTTGCATGATCTGGACATCTATATTGATGATTAGTGTAAGCTTACCTAGGATAATGTTACCCTATGTGATTATGTAGCATGCCATGTTAGCACATAGCCATTTATGCGATTGGTTTATGCGATGGGGCAGGATTATGTAGCTATGTGTGGATTTTACTCTGAGGAGTTGTTATGGATCGAGGATTATGGACAGGTGTAGGCATTGATGATTTTGGCATGTGGTTTACTTTCTTCTATCTTTCTTGAGGACAATGCATGCATGTATGGACATATAGTTAGGCCACTTTCTTACTGCTACACTACTTATTGGAACTTGACTTAGGAGAAACCATGCTTTTCCTTTCTCCTTCTTTGTTAGTCAGGTGGTCAGTGTTGCTCGGGTTCGAGCAGGGGTCGGGACTTGATGTCTGGGACAGGTTGTATTAGTTTGTGGGGTTTTGCGGCGACCGCAGATATTGGGCGGTTGACCGGATATATACTTATGCATCAGATTGGGTGTCAGTTTTCTCTAGTGGATGGAGTTTTCCACTTATCGTTTAGTTGCATCCGATTGAGGTCGGGTCTTTCTTTAGTGGTTGGGTTTTCCCACTTTGATCAGAGCCGTGATCAAAGTCCTGCTATACAGAGATACTTGTTACAGAGATACTTTACTCGTGTGGGTCGCTCCCCTCGAGTGCCGCTCCGGAGTAGGCTTTAGACCGTGTCGTGTTACTGGTCCATCTTATTGGGATTTCGAGCCTTGTGTGCTGATCCCGCGGTTTCGAGCCATGTGTGCAGATTCCGCTGAGCAGGCAGTACCAGTTTTACTGGTGACACTAGATTGGGTTACTACCGGCATTTACCTTATTGTTGCGCTCATGCCTGGGGGCCGAGTGGAGTCTAGTAGCTGTGTTTAGACCAGTGCTAGTGTTGTTGGGAGCCGTTTGGTTTGACGGTGGTCCCGTGTCGTTGAGAGTACTTTGACCGTTGTGTGTGAGGTTGAGCATGTTGAGTCTATCCGTTCTGAGAGAGAGCGTGGATTTCGACTATAGCCTGCATGAGCCACTATTCGATAGTGAGTTAGTCCGTTTGGACGCCCTACGTAATTCCTGCCCGTCAGCGGGAGGTGGTTGTAGGTGGGCGCAGGTTTGACTGGACCCGGTGTGGCAGTCAGCTCGATTGGGTCGATTGAGCACCTCGTGTGCGAGTGTTGCATATCTTTTATCAGAGTTTCCCCATTTGAGCATTTAGATAGAGGCATGGTAGCTGTTGAGAGTCTCCAGCTTTCTTATTTCAGTCTTTACTGCTTTGGTTATCTCATGCCTCTAGTGGACTTAGTGGGCAGATCGTCGGGCCTGGTGGCGGTACCCACTGAGAACTCCTTTTTTGGTGTAGTTCTCACACCCGTTGGGGGTTCTCCCCCTCCCCTTCTTTTCTCTTCTTTGTTTTGCAGAGTCTTAGCGGGTGTTGCTGATTCTGTGGTTGTTGATCGAGGCGAGGGAGTCGCGTGCTAGATCCCTACCCGTCGTTGGAGAATAGCGGTACCCTTTCAGAGGAGAGCTCTAGTAGATTAGCTATTTTATTTTTTCCTCTTTTGAGAGACTGATGTAGTGAGGATGTGATATGTATTGAGAGCCTGTACACTGATGTATTTATTGGAGATACCTCCCTGTTGAGTTCTGAGTTTTGTATATGAGGATATTGTATGATTATCATTTTTGGGAGATGGACATTATTGTATTATTTCCAGTTGTACAGTGATTGATTTTGGTTTACAGCAGATTTTTATTTATAGCTCTGATATCTGTTTAGCTGTAGTACTTTTCTTGCAGGTAGGACGCTTCGCCTATGCGGGTTTGGCATAGGTGGCGGATCTGTTGGCGAGCCCGGGTCGCAGTTTCGACCCCGGGGCGTGACAGAAGTGAATGCTCTGGTGTATTCGGTTTGTCTTTCTAGTTACTGCATTTACTATTTACATCTACATTATCAGTCACTGACTACCCACACTGTGACAGGTCTGAGCAGGGGTGGGAACCGGGACGACGGTGAGGCATCTGTTAGAGGACCTTAGCCCTTGAGGCTAATTAACTTTACCGCTTTATGGTTATCACTTTAACGTTTGGTTAGTATATCTGTTATTACTTGTGGATGGTTTGTGGTGGATGTTGGATTGAGACCTAGTGTAGGAATACCTACTATTATCTGTGAATGTTAAGATGAATGAATGCGGCTCGTTTTCAAATACAAACCTGGTTTCCAAAGTGTTTTCAAACCAAGTGTCGTGTGGGCACTGATTTCAAAACCCATGGATTTATCCTTTCAAGTATGGTGGCCGCTTAAAAGGAGTTTGCGAAAATGTTTGTAAAACCGGGTGTCGAGTGGACACCGACTTTCAAACCTATGGGTTTATGCTATAGTTCGAATATGATAAATGTGATTGTATGGTTAAGTGTAATCTCTCCTCGTTGTCATTCGCTGTTTGCATGGTTAAAGTATTCGTCGTGCTCGGAACGCCGTGCATATACAAAGGAGGCTCCGCCCGTTTGGGGAGTGAATTTGTATATGTGGCAGGTCTGGTGCGCATCGGAGGCGAGGTGCATTTAAGAAAAAAAAATGGATACGTTTTCCGCTATTTTAGAACCTCCGGGGCGTGACAGATTATATGGTATCAGAGAAAACGACTTTAACCACGGTGGGCAATGACCAACATCCACAGAGTATAATACCACAAGTAACTAACCAAATTGATAACCAAGGTGTAATAGTGTAATGTACAAGCGTGAGCGCGGGGAAAAAAGGGATAGAGTCCCAGAGTTCGTAGGTCAAGGTGTTAGACCGATTGAACTAGGATTAATGCTGTTTTCTTTGCTTACAGTGGAGAATGGCTCGTACAAGGTCGTCGACCGATAACGCCGGAGCAGACAATGCGGCTCCAGCAACCGCGGAGAACGAGCTGCTCCGCCAACAACTACGTGAGATGGCTGGACAGTTGTCGACCCTCACGGAGCATGTGCGTCAACTGACGCAACTACAGCAGGCCGTGCCAATGGAGGGCGCCCGGGTTCCACCGCCCGAACCGTCCGCACCTACGGCGGGACCATCGGGAACGGACGGTGAGACCACGACCGCCCCTCCCCAGACTGTGACTACCGGTGTGTCAACGGACCTGCCTACGACACCTTCTGCCACGCCAAGCCCAACGACTTCGAGACCCGTTACGGGCGAAGCCTCTACCCAACGGACTGAACGGGACAGGGTGAGGGCGAATTTGGAAACACGACCCGCCTGTATTCGAGGGAGAGACGACCGATCCCTGGGTCGTGGAGAAATGGGTGGATACTATGGAAAAGCTGTTTGAAGACTTGATGATGGAGAAACATGAACGAGTTCCACTTGCGGTTCATTATCTTGAGGGAAACGCCCGGATGTGGTGGAAAACGGTGCGCCCAGACCCCACGAAGGGTAACGCCCTACCGACATGGACCGAGTTCAGAGAAGAAATGTTCGGGGCGTTCTTCTCCAACAGCGTTAAGCAACAAATGGAGGACGACCTGAAGCACATCAGACAAGGGAACCGATCCGTTATGGAGTATCAACGGGAATTCGTGAGGCTGGCGAATTGTGTACCCTTTATCATAAGGGATGAAGCTCACAAAGCCCGCCTCTTCGTAGACGGATTGCGGAGCAATATTTTCGAAGTTGTGCAAGCAGCGGATCTTCACACCTTCCAGAAAGTGGTGGATAGGGCCACCACGGTGGAGCGCGGATTCGCGGTGACGCGCGCCCGACGAGAGGGCGCTGAA
The DNA here is from genome assembly GCA_029204045.2 of Tillandsia leiboldiana. NCBI lineage: Eukaryota > Viridiplantae > Streptophyta > Magnoliopsida > Poales > Bromeliaceae > Tillandsia > Tillandsia leiboldiana. The sequence goes on along the minus strand of JAQNDB010001717.1, from coordinate 8,777 downwards.
TACAACAAGGATGGGAAACGACCCCAGTCCTTCTTCGGAGGGGGGTTTTCGAGCGGGAACCGGCCCCCTAAACACCCAAAGTCGCGCCATGGGATTAAAAGCGCGCCAACGAGCAGTCAAAGGCCAGGGGACAGACCCTGTGTTATCTGCAATGGAGCCCACCGAGTTACTGTCTGCGCTAAGAGGCAAGATCACTGCTTCCGTTGCGGCAAACAGGGCCATTTTCGTTTCAACTGCCCCACGAACACGGGCGCGGCGTCTACCGCAGCCTCCACCCCTTTGCCACAACAGCCTGGGCGGGGGAGGGCCCCCTCGGGACCCACCGTACGTCCTCCGTCCACTCGGCAGGAGGGAGAGACGCATCTGCGATCGGGAGGGAGGATCTACTCTATGAATCACCAAGGGGCGGACCCACCAGAGGACGTGGTGGCAGGTACTACTCTGATCTCCGACTCCTAAGCTAGAACTTTATTTGACACCGGGGCATCCCACTCCTTTGTATCCCGCTCTAATACAGCCTTCAGTCTTAAAGACTTTGGCTTTGCCCATTCGCATGACTTAGTAACGAAACCCCTTCGCCTTCAATTGACCGTCCGGACCCCTGGGGGGCCTATTGAGGCGGTCAGTTTTGTGCCTTCTTGCCCAATAATGTTGGGAAGGCTAGACTGCCCCTGGGACTTAGTGGTCATTCCGTTGAAGGAATTCGACGTAGTTCTGGGAATGGACTGGCTCACTAAACACCAGGCAGAGATTGACTGTGATAAACGTCAAGTGCGTTTACGAGAACCGGGACTCCCGGAGAACGTATACCTGGCGTGTAAGAGCACCTTCTTCTCGACCGTCATCTCCGCATCTCGGGCCAGGAGAATGATGGAGGGCGGGTGCGTGGCATACTTGGCCTCGGTGGATTTGGCGACGCGACCCACCTCCCCGCTTTCCGACATAGCGGTCGTAAGGGACTTTCCGGACATTTTTCCGGCCGAACTTCCGCGGATGCCGCCCGGACGTGAGGTTGATTTCTCTATAGAGCTGATTCCGGGCATGCAACCCATCACGAAGGCGCCATACAGAATGGCCTTCGCCGAATTAAAGGAACTAAATGCGCAATTGGAGGACCTCCTGGACAAGGGTTTCATCAAACCGAGCGTGTCGCCGTGGGGTGCGCCTGTTCTTTTTGTAAGGAAGAAGGATGGTAGCTTGCATTTGTGTATAGATTATCGAGAGATAAACAAGGTCACGGTGAAGAATAAATACCCCCTACCACGTATTGACTGTCTGTTCGATCAGTTGCAAGGGGCGACGGTGTTCTCGAAGATCGACCTCCAGTCTGGCTATCACCAGCTCAGAATCAGGGGCGAGGATGTACCGAAAACAGCGTTCCGAACTCGTTACGGCCACTACGAATTCACGGTAATGCCGTTTGGGCTTACTAACGCCCCAGCGGTGTTTATGGACATGATGAATGTAATACTCGGGAAAACTGTGTTAGTGTAAAGAGGGTTTTTCAGGTGCGAATGTGTGCGAGGAAACAAAGTTAACTTTAGTGGTCGGTTTACCGATGTGCGAACGGCACAATCGCCGAAGCACAAATTCTGCCTTTTTGATCCGGGTCTAATCTTGGAAATCTGAGGTCTCCAGTGTGACTGTCTCATCGAATCGAGTGAAAATTGTATAGACCGTTTGTCGATCCGACGGTCGGATTGTCCTGAAATGAGTAAGGAAACTAGTGGGACCCGCGACTTAAGTGATTAGGGAAATGAATAGTAACTCCCGGATTTAATCCCCTCGCGAGCCAATGTCGGCCGATCGACTGTCTGGAGTCCGAATCTGACGATCCAGGTAGTCGATTTGAATGGCGTCGTCGTTCTGAGCGCAGTGGCGTTGACCAAATTTCCGTTTGACGAGCCAGAAGCATCGCAAAGCGTGCGGAACTATTTATTTCATAGTATTTGATGGTTTTTAAAATTGTAGGGGATCGAATGCGGCAAACTAAAATCACTACTTTATAGTTTTCGTCGAGCCGGACATCGTGGTGGTGTCCTTTTTTCAGTTTGACGACCCCGTAACCTTGAAAAGCGAGAAATTGTCACGCCCCGGGGGTTTGTTTTAGCGGAAACGATTCATAAAAGCCGAATATTTGACGCGTAAATTTTTTTTTTTTTTTTTTTTTGTTTAAAAGAGAACCCCTCCTCCCCGGCGCGTGCCCAGACCCGCCACACGTACAGGGTCACTCTGCAACCGGACAGAGTCTCCCCTGTACGTGCACGGCGTAGCGTTCAGTACATGTTCCAACATACACAACCAATCAATCACAACAATCATACATAACCAACCAGCATTCTATACTGATAAAAGAAGATCACATGGCCGATCGTTTTGGAAAGGATAAATCCACAAGTTTGAAAGGACGCCTACCCGGCGCTTACGTTTTGAAAGCTAGTTTTCAAAATCAGCATAAATCCACAAGGTTTGAAAGCGGTGCCCACCCGACACCGAGTTTTTAAAGACGGTTTTCGCAATCCTTTCTTTGGCTTCTGCCTTTTTGGTTTTTAAATGGCCGATAGAAATAAAAGGGAAAAATATTGCACCAGGGGCACTAAATGTAGCCCGTACCGACATCCATGCCGACCCCACGAGGGTATCGCGAACCACTCACATAACTACAGAGTAATGAAAAGCGAGAATAAAAGAATAAATACAGTCCAGGGTCCCCAGCGACCCAGCTGCTCCTGTCCCGTCCTCACCGCCGCCTACCTCCCTCCCCGTCTGGACCCTGTCACGAAGTGGGATGTCAGTGACGCAGAAACAGTAAAGCAGGAGAATATAGTAAAACAAACCGTGAAGACAACTGGAGCAACCGTCCTCCCAAGGAGGAAAGGCAACCTGTACACCTGCATCCTGTAATACCCGGCCGCGTCGGTCCACTACCGACGGCCCCATACCGTACCTGCAACACCGCGACCGCGCCGGACAACTAAACCGGCGGGCCGCTCCGCTCGCACCTAGGCGCCTCAACCCCACAACTAATAAGGGGCCCCCACTACGTCACCTCGTGGGTATACACGGGTTCTACGACCTCTTTTCCGGAAAAGCGCACCCTCTGCGGTGGCCAAACCGCGGGTGCGCGTGTGGCAACCTCGAGCCCAGTAACCGTAACCACCTCATGTCAGTATCACAATAAGAATAATAGAGTAATGAGGTAAATGAGGTAAAGTGCATAATCGAAAACGAGGTAATACTGCGCGCACTCGAAAGTGGCCCGCTGACATATAAGGGTTGAAAAAGAAGAACACCGTCGGCAATCGACGCTAGTCATTATAGCGAACCCACTAACATGCATAAGCTATCACCCGTCATTATGTAACCCCAGTACACTTAGAATAGACCCCGTCCAATAAGATAGAATTTAGAGGCTAGGAATAAAGTAAAAACAACCCACCTGAATGAAGGCCGATCCCGAACTCCCGCTAGACTATCCGGAGGTTGGTGCTGAACTGTTGGGCCCTGAACAGAGACTGTAGTCAGAACTAGACTCACATATACCCGTCCCGACGACACGACGGTAACGGAGTGTTTATACGGGGCAAAATTGCCGATTTACCGCACAGAATCTAACTCTCGATCAATGAGGACCTACTGAACTCTAACAAGATGCCTAGTAGGCGTGTAAACGCTGTCTAAGGTCAGCCAGCAAGTCCGAAACGCATTTTAGTCCAAAATGTATTTTAATTTGCCCAAAGTTATTGCATTAATCCGATGTTTCGTCTCGTTCTCAAAATCCGGGAGTCCAAAAGCTGCGCCGTAACTTTCAGCGCGTTTGTTACGACGAGACGGAGGCCATGCTCACAATATTTGGGCCGAGACCAGGCCCATTTACAAGTTGGCCCATAATCTTTTAGTGTTCAATATACAACTATGTGGCAACCTAATACAAACTTGATCAAAAGGTGATCTAAGAGGAGCATGGTACTCAGTAGGGAGTGTAGACAGTGGGGCTCACCTGAGGCTTGCCGGAAACCCGCCGGAGTAGTGGCCGGAGCAGCACCACCAAATGCCAGGCTCGGTTTTGGGCAAATTGGGATCAAACCGGCTTCACGTCTGGAACAAAGTGGGGCAACACATTAAAACAACTTCCCAGAGGAGCTCCGGACCAGGTCCGACCCACGGCCGACGTCCAGAGGCGGCGGCGGCCGGAAAAAAAAACACACTAATTATCCTCTAATTAGCAAGATTGAGCCAACTTAATAACCCTGGGTTCTTGGGCTAAACTAAAATGGTAGGAACTCTTAAAAAGGTGTTTATGGGCTCACCTGAATCGATGCCCGACAATCCGAAGCGGCTGGCGGGGCGGCGGTGGTGATGCCCGGACCGAGAAAAGGGTGCAACTACACCAAACAAAAACCGTACGTAAACATTTGCATGCAAATGCATGAGAAGCTCCAACATAATCATTTGAACCTACCCGAGTCGGTTTCCCACCTCGCAGAGCGCCGGGTTGGCCGGGAAAGGAGTTCGCCGGAAAACGGGTGCTCTAATGGCGGAATCCGGCCGGCGAAGTCCGGGATGGTGCGAGATGGACCAAAGTGTTCTGCTGGTTGCCAGGGTAATTTATACAGTGGTGGCCGGCGACGGGGTCGAGCGGCGGCGCCGGTTGGAGGAGTTCCGGCGAAGATGCAAAATATCCGGTTCTAGGGCATGCCGGATCTTCGCGGATCCTCCACCGATCAACTCCAAACTTTAGGATCAGCTTTCAGTCACCGAGTAGACCAAGATCCAACGGTCTTGATCTTGATTTTGTCGGCCGGAAGAAGCTAGTGATCATCCTCAGCCGAAACAAGGAATTCCGGCAATATTTCCCTCCCGCCGGCGGACGGACGACGGCGACGGCTCAGGCTTCACGGAGAAGATTTCTCTCGAGGTCAGGAATACACTAGAAGTGTTCTTGGGGAGTTTTAAACAACTTTTACAAACACTTACCCCGCCGGAAAACCGTGGAAGGAGAAGATGGCCGCGGCGGCGCACGGCGGCGGCGGGGTGTCGGGTTCCACTCGGGCTTGGTTGCGGCTCCACTAGGGACTCCACAGGCAAGGTCTTGATCACCCATACCCTCTCGATCACCTTTCCTCTCCAAGCACCCGAGATCAAGGGGAGTTCTTGATCCCCTTCTTCTCCGGCAATGGAGAGGCGGCGGCCGGTGCGGGGGAGGTTCCGGGGAGCGATGCAGAGAGGGGAAGGTTGTTGGAGTGGGGCGGCTGCAGGGGCTCGAGTTGCGGGGTTAGGGTTTATGGGACCCTAGCCGAGAGGTGTATTAATAGTGCATTAGCACAATCGCAATGTAGTCCCTCGACTCTTCATATTTGGAGCCTAGTCCCTCACAGCAACTCTTTTTCACGTTTAAGGTCCCTCACCACAGAGGTGGCACGCAATTACGAGGTATAAAATATAGGGTTTTATGTGTAAAAAGCCACTTTTTTCCCGTATTTCAACGCTTTTCGAGGTGATCCGGGTCGCCGAAACGGAAAATGGACTGCGCCATGGAACGTCCGGCTCGACGAACCTATCAGGTAGCGATTTGGTTCGTTCAAGTTTCGCTCCAGAATTTTTAAATTCCATCCTATACTGGTAAATTATAACAGTTCGGCACGCGTCACGATGCCTTAGGGTCGCCAGACGGAAATTCCGTCAGTGCCATTGTGTTCAGACGTCGAAACGGATCAAAACGACTACCTGAATCACTATGTTTGGGTCCCGAACAGTGAATTAGTCAGCGTTGTAACCGCCGTAGTCCCGAATTGAGGTTTACTGTTCATCTACAGTGGCCACTTAAGTGACACTGTGCACAGGCACTGTCACAATGATTGCGTTTATTTACTCGCTTCTTTATCGATTTCTGGAAGATCCGACCGTCAGATCGAGAAGTGCTGAAAATGAATCTCGCTCAGTTCGACGAGACGATCGCAACGGTCCACTCGGATTTCCAAGGTCATGTCCGGATTGGAAAGTAGCCTTTTTATCTCGTAAAACGTGCAACTCGCACACTGGCAATTGACTAGATAAATCAACATAGGTCTTTTGAATTCGAAAGCCAGGTCAAAATTTACTTTTAGACTATTTATTAAAATAAAATATTTGAGTTTTTACATCACTTACAACTTAAAAGAAGTTTCGTCCCCGAAACTTACAACTTAAAAGAAGTTTCGTCCCCGAAACTTACAACTTAAAAGAAGTTTCGTCCCCGAGCTTACAACTTAAAAGTTTCATTCCCGGAGCTTACAGCCTGAAGTCACACTCTATGAGAAATGCTCAAAAAGTTTAATCGAGGGCTACAAGTCAGTCGCAAGGTATCTACAACTCTAAGGCTACTAATTTAGACCCAATCTGGTACTCCTCATTATAGGGCAGGGTATTTCCTCAGTTCTTTCGACCGTCCGTTGCCTGTAGCCAACCGTGCTTACCAAAAGGACAGCGGAATACTAAAGGTTTGTCGCCAACAACAAGTTGGGGACGCAACTCCCACTAGAAGGTATATCACATACTTCCCAACACAATCTCAGTGCCCGAAACATAACCTTTATCGAGGATTACTACCGCCTCGTGGTCACAAACATCACCCTGACTAACACATAGGCGAGTCCACGTCGATCCACAAAACCTGTGCAAAAGGTGGGGTCGATTTGCATCCGTCCCAAAACAGGGTTACCATCGGGCCCATAGGCCAACGAATTAAGACACGGGGACACTGAAGGGTCAGCAACTTGTTCAACCTCTAAGCAAACTGTGAGGCTAGTGCACTAATAGCAGTCATCTACTGCTATGCCATCAGCTGGACGATTACGAAGAGAACAGTGATTTAACCTTTAACCACCGTAACTGATCCGAGCACTCTGGCTCCATTGAAAACATCAGCCCACAGCCGAAACCATGACCGCGGCTAACCCTGCACTAACCACGATCCCAAAAACCGGAGTGCGTACGACTAATAACCGGAACAACGAGACTCAACTGTGTGACACACACCAGAGCTCCAAACCACTGTGCCAATACCCTACGCTCCCTTGTGAACACAAGTCATCCTAGGGGTCGTTCCTAACCAAAAACCCAGGTATCGGATCGGAAGGGCGGAAATTTGTGCATCGGAAACTGTGCAATTCACGCACCGGTATGCAAATCGCTAAGGTTAGATCTGCTTTCTCGCCCGCGAGCACACTAGAATTTCTCGAGTGCTACATCACTCACACCTTAAAAGAAGTTTCATCCCCGAAACTTAAATACGCCAGGGATCCAATACATGGGAAAAGTGGCCAAACATGTCCGACTTGCGCTTCCCATTGGCCTTGCGCCCCTCGTGATCTGTACTGCTTCACAATCACAAACTCGCAACCCAAAACCTCAAGACTATGCCTTGGTCCTGGGGAGCTGGCGACAAAACCCAAGAAGCACGGTCCTACTTCCGTCTTGGCACCCAAGGGGGTGTGACACTCTGATAACCTCTACCGCTCGGTCCCAATCCATTGCCCTTCCAAGCACCATATACTGAGCCGAGCTGCATACCCCCAGGCCAACGATCACTTTCCCAACTAGGAGTATTTAAGCTCTAGGTCCGCTCAACAAAAGGAAGAATCAAGCCCAAACGAACAAGATTTGCTAGTCCCAGTGGTCTCCTTTCTCGACCCCAGGGGGAATCCTAAGACCCCCACAACAACACCACTACACTAGCCCAAACCAACACGACTACACAAACGCGACAACCGAGCTAAACCAAGAAACAAAACTTAGCCCGTACTCGCACACCCCACAAGTCAGTTCTAGACTCCGCTAGTATAGCACTTAACCAACTATCGAGAAAACGGGACATATACTTTTCCCCCCGCTCCCCCGATCACTCGCGTTCTACAGTCCTATGCCCTACCCATTTCATTCGTATGTAGGCATGTGAGGGTTGTCCACGGATGTCGGCACTAACTGTTGTGATTGAAAGAACTCTCTGATACCATTTAATCTGTCACGCCCCGGGGGTTTTGTTTTAGCGGAAACGATTCATAAAAGCCGAATATTTGACGCGTAAATTTTTTTTTTTTTTTTTTTTTTGTTTAAAAGAGAACCCCTCCTCCCCGGCGCGTGCCCAGACCCGCCACACGTACAGGGTCACTCTGCACCGGACAGAGTCTCCCCTGTACGTGCACGGCGTAGCGTTCAGTACATGTTCCAACATACACAACCAATCAATCACAACAATCATACATACCAACCAGCATTCTATACTGATAAAAGAAGATCACATGGCCGATCGTTTTGGAAAGGATAAATCCACAAGTTTGAAAGGACCCTACCCGGCGCTTACGTTTTGAAAGCTAGTTTTCAAAATCAGCATAAATCCACAAGTTTTGAAAGCGGTGCCCACCCGACACCGAGTTTTTAAAGACGGTTTTCGCAATCCTTTCTTTGGCTTCTGCCTTTTTGGTTTTTAAATGGCCGATAGAAATAAAAGGGAAAAATATTGCACCAGGGGCACTAATGTAGCCCGTACCGACATCCATGCCGACCCCACGAGGGTATCGCGAACCACTCACATAACTACAAGTAATGAAAAGCGAGAATACAAGAATAAATACAGTCCAGGGTCCCCAGCGACCCAGCTGCTCCTGTCCCGCCTCACCGCCGCCTACCTCCCTCCCCGTCTGACCCTGTCACGAATGGATGTCAGTGCGCAGAAACAGTTAAAGCAGGAGAATATAGAAAACAAACCGGGAAGACAACTGGAGCAACCGTCCCCCAAG
>JAQNDB010001716.1:0-45505 GCA_029204045.2 Tillandsia leiboldiana | reverse complement strand
TGAGACAAGAAAATGACGGCTATGTGGATTCACCCTAGAAGGAATCATAGGTGTATTTATAGGGTTAGAAACCCTAGGAAGAGATAAGATCAAAACCAACCTTTTCTGGAATTTTTACGGACGGCGATCCGGATCGTGATAACTAGATCCGATCGTCATAAACAGCCAATCCAGAAAAACGAAGGTTCGGGATCCGGATCATGTGACTACGATCCGGATCGTTCATACACAGTCACCAACCATCAACGGTCGGGATCCGATTGCGAAGCAAGATCCGGATCGTTCAAGTAGATGGTAAACTCACGTTTCGGGATCCGGATCAAGAACTACGATCCGGATTGCGACGATGTATGAACGACCACCTTCGGGATCCGGATCGAACAACCTGATCCGGATCCTGAACATGTCCCAAGTCCAGTTTTTGATTTTTATGCAATGAAAGATTCTTCCAAGTGTTTTACACTACAAGAAGTATTCGGATCACACAAATTCTTTAGTTAAACATACCTGATCCTTTTGAATTCTTCTTTCTTGAGATTGAGTTAAATGATCCAACTTTCTTCACCTTCAATCTTCAAGACTTGAGACTTTCACGAAACTACGCCAACTCAAATTCCGTAACAATCTCCCCCTTTGGCGGTTTCGTGACAAAACATAGATCCACTAAAGAAAATTCAAAAAGATATTTTTGTTGCTATCACCATACAACAAAAATTTACAATGGAGATCCAAATACAATACATGAGTTAAACTCCTAAAACAGACTCTAGACTTAGACATCTGTACTCTCTGCAAAAGAAATCATTCTTGACAAAAATCGTTAGATACCTCAAGAATTTTGTATATTCAAAAACCACAAACAGAGATAAGTTTAAACTCATTATACTTACCATGACATTTAAATTCAGATGTAACTGATCATAGTTAAATAAACACCAACATATCTTCTTTGCACGTAAAAACCAAATGTCATGAACATGTTTGTGACAACTAATATATATATAGATATGTAATGATCAGATTAAGAACCAACATATCTTCTATGCAATCAAAAACCAGTGTCACAACTTGTAGTGAACATCAACTTGTTAGTTATATTACATGCCCAAATAGTTAGCAAATAGTTAGTCGAGGCATGCATTCATACGCTGAAAAAACCAAAGTTGAAGAGAAGTCATACTTACCTGATGTAACAAAATTTCATCATCAAGATTTTCACAATCATTTTCAAGTTCCTTACTTGATGTTCATCACATCATCACATCATCATCATTGTTGTTCAAAGTTCTCTAAAACTCTCTCCCCCTTTTTGTCACAAAACAAGCCAAATTCACAAAATTAAGGAGAGTTAATAGAAAAAAATCAAGAAAATTTCTAGAACTAAACAAAACTTAAAAACCTTCAAAAAAGGATAGAGAAAAGAAGAAAATTTATTCAGACTCGTCTGAACTGATACACCCAGCTTTGAAAATTCTTGATCCTTTGTTTCTAGAAGCTTGTTCCTTATTAACTTCTTTATTTCCTCTTTCATTTCAATTACATCATAGATATACGTCTTGCTCGTTTGAGAGTCCTGTTGTTCCTTATAGATTGAACTCACAGACGCATCATCATCAGAAGTTGATTGAGGTGCTTCTGTGTGTGGAACAGGATGAGTTTCTCTCTGCCGGTGCAGAGGTTGTCGCTCGTTGTTGTTGTGCTCGTTGCCGGTGAGGAGGTATGAATGGTTCATCTGGCTTCGTCGAGAGAGACTTCACAATTGGTCTTCTCATTAATGGTGCCCAAACTTATTGTGTATGAGCTCGCGCTTGTATCACTTTAAACTTTCTAAGGAGCATGATAATCATTGATTGGATAGGGTAGTCTCTCTGGGGTGAGAGTGTTCCACATATCGCGCCATCCTTGACCAAATAGATAAGGAATATTCAAGTTTGCTCCCCATCAATGCGGCCGGGTTTCCAGAAGATAAAGTATAAACATTCTGTCCCATCGAAGAACCTTCGTATTCATGTTGGGAAGAATGTTGTAGCAGACAATGAAGTTTATATACCGATACTCTGGTCGTAGCTCTTTAGAGAAAACAGAATTTCCGTCGACCGAGTATTTGGAAGACAAATTCCATTAACTACAACTCTCCAGGAGTTGTCGTTGAAGCTTGGTTTTTAGGTAATGAGTCCATCAGCTCTGGCTGTCATACCTAGCACAACTCCAATCAGCTGGGGGTGTGACTTTGATTTTGATATTTTTAACCAAAGTGTAAATTCTCGACGTCCATCCTTCGTGATCAATCAGACTTGCAGCGTTCTGATAAAAAATTCGAACTGAGTGTGGACAGTACCCAGTAGTCTCAGGGAAGTTGCAATTTGAGCAAGACCAACTGGTCAAACAAAGTCCCAAAGCTGCAGATCGTTCCTTCATTGGTTTGACATTGACATGTCTCTCGCCAATGCATTCCCTCTTCTCAAAATCCTTGATTCTGTCGGAGCTGATGAAGTCTTGTGGAGGAGGCTGCCTAGCAACTGGTTCCTCAATGGTAATCCCTGAGCACTGCCTCTTTTTCTTGCACCAGTTTTTCTTTTTGTTCCCTGGACTTGTTCCATTGGTGCTTTCCCTTTTTCAGCTGCAGTAGGTTTTGAAGCTTCAGCATTGCTTTCCCTTTGGAGACAATGGGAGCAGCTTGCTCAATTTCGATGTTATCCCAGTCGATCGAACCTCTGTCTCTTGATTCAGTGTCGGAATCAACCTTAGTCTTCCTTTGCTTTCTTAGCCTTCTTAGGCTTGGGCAGTATCCTTGACATGTACCATGGCAGCAAGTAGGAAAATAATCCAAGTGATCACCATTTGTGAGTGCTAGTGAAAAATGTAATCCTGTGAAGACGAACTCAAGAACACATGAAAAATTATTAATTTTCAAAAATTTTGAAAAATTGTACCCAAACAATCATAACATGTAGAGAAGCCAAGAATCAAATTAGTTTTGGCAAAAGGACTTTTAAAAATAATCAATTGCATAATTTTCGAAAATCCTTATTATATGCCCTAAAACCGAAATTTTAGAAAATCGAAGCCTAAAAATCCGTTAATCAGGAGAACCCTAGCATATAATCAAAACTAATCTACCCAGAGTTCTTATTTCAAAAGAAATTTGATCAAAAACCATCCACAAACAAAGTTGATCCAAGAAATTCGTGCGTTTGAGGAGGAAAAGAGAAAAAACGGTGAAAAACCGAGATTTTGATCAATAAACTTACTTGGAATTGAAGAACTTGAGTTTGAGAGCTTCCAAGGAGGATGAAATCTAGAGAGAAGCGCTCTGGAAACTTTGAACAAAAGTTGGAGTAAAAGAAATCAAAAACCCTTTTGTTCTTTATAAAAACCTAGCCGCGATCCGATCAGTTCATAACTGCGATCCGGATCCGCTACCCGCAGTGAGAAAAACTGCGTTCGGGATCCGGATCGGCAGATACAATCCGGATCGTCTGCCCGCAGAAGAATTCCTGCGTTCGGGATCCGGATCATCTACCCCGATCCGGATCGGCCCCAACTTTTCTTAAGAAAATTTCAGAGAAATTCAGGAAAATCCAGAAAAAGATTGTAAGCACAAATGTGTATCAACTTTAAACAAAAATCATCGTTTCATACAACAAGAATTAGATTATGCCAATCTATCAATAATATCCAAAAATGAAACGAAAATTTACAAAATTAAATCCCTTAAAGTTGAACACCTTCAATCACATCTAACTTGATCTTATGAGTAATGCCTTTATCAAATCATCAATTCAGTAAAGAAAATGAAATACAAAGATCAATAGATGTTTGAAATCCCAAATATGGTAGATAATATTTCTAGACAATCTGTTGAAGAGAGTGGCTCTTTGAGCATCTTTCTTTAAAATCCCACCTTATACCAACCTTGAAATTTGACAGAGTCAAGTATTTCAATATGCATTTTACTTAATCAAAAATTTGAACAACCATGCTTGGTATACATGTGGTAGCTGCACACAATACTCGGACGACCGAGGTGGTAGCTCTTTCCTCCATGTGGTGGTAGTTTTCACACTCCTCATTGGGATGTAACTCTTTCCACATCTTTGAGCATTTTACATTATCTTTGACTCCCCCTCAATTGGCTATCAATTATTTAAGATATAAAGTATTCAACCAAAAATTGATCTCGATTTCATACTCGACAAAACAGTCAAATAAGATAATGACTATACCAAGAGATCATTGAGAGAGAAATTGACTTTGATCACTTTAGAAGATGATTTAATTAACATAAATGATCATTGCAACAGTGAAATATTATGATGGCAAAAGCATAATAAATTTCTAAATGTGCGAAAAGATGCAATTAAAGTCAATTATGATCTATGCTCAATTAATGTCCTATGTACAAACATAGATAAAGAACAAAACAAAAACAAATACAAAACCTATCCTAAGCAAAGATTTCAAAAAGAAGATTATTTCAAGGAAAGCAATCCAATTGCTTTTCGTAAATGAATAAAACGTTTTGATCCAAAGGTTTGTTAAAATGTCAGCTAATTGATCCTCAGTTGAAATATATGAAAGTTGAAGAGTATTTGATTCAACTAGCTTTCTAAGAAAATGATATCTAAGTTCAATATGTTTTGTTCTAGAGTGCAACACAGGGTTTTTAGAAATGTTAATTGCACTAGTGTTGTCACAAAGTATTGTTACCGAAGATGCTGAAATGCGGAAGTCGCTCAGTACGCTTTTCATCCAAATGAGTTGAGTTGAGCAACTTCCAGCTGAAATGTATTCCGCTTCGGCAGTCGAGAGTGCTATGCAATTCTGTTTTTTACTGTGCCATGCAACAAGGCAATGGCCAAGATAGAAGCATGCACCACTCGTGCTTTTCCGATCATCCACTGATCCTGCCCAATCGACATCTGAGTATCCAACAATATCCAAACTTGTTCCCATAGGATACCAAATTCCGAAATTAATTGATCCTTTGATATACCGGATGATCCGTTTCACCGCTTTCAGGTGAACCTCCTTTGGTGCTGATTGATATCTCGCGCAAATCCCAACACTAAAGGATATATCCGGGCGACTAGCCGTGAGGTAAAGTAGACTTCCAATCATACTTCTATACAGTTTCTCGTCTACATTCTCACTATGTGATTCACTTCCAAGTCCCTTGTGGCTAGTTCCCATTGGAGTTGGAAAATCTTTACAATTTTCTAGATCAAACTTTTTGACCAACTCCATTGCATACTCGGATTGACTCAAGTGAATACCTTCATCATTTTGTTTAATTTGCAATCCAAGAAAATAAGACAGTTCGCCCATCATGGACATCTCAAATTCGCTTTCCATGGTCTCCGCGAATTTAGAAGCATCATTATCTTTTGTTGCACCAAATACAATGTCATCGACATAGATTTGTGCTACAATGAAATTATTTTGATAATGCTTCACAAAGAGAGTCCTGTCAGCTCCCCCTCGAGTATAGCCCTTCTCCAAAAGGTGCTTTGTTAACCTTTCGTACCATGCTCGCGGTGCTTGTTTCAGACCGTAAAGAGCCTTTTTCAAACGAAAAACATGGTTAGGTTGTTTATGATCTACAAAACCTTTCGGTTGAGCTACATAAACTTCCTCATTTAAAAACCCATTTAGAAATGCGCTCTTGACGTCCATTTGAAATAATTGATTTTAAAGTGACAAGCAATAGCAAACAATATACGAATGGACTCGAGTCTAGCTACAGGGGCGAAAGTTTCGTCAAAGTCTATACCTTCTACTTGAGAGTAGCCTTGAGCAACTAGTCGTGCCTTGTTCCTGATGATAGTACCATCTTCATCTTTCTTGTTCTTGAAGATCCATTTGGTACCTATCACATTATGTTGCTTTGGAGGCTTCGTTAATTCCCAGACTTTGTTTCGCTCAAATTGATGGAGCTCTTCCTGCATTGCTTTAATCCAGTAGTCATCCTGAAGAGCTTCATCTATTGTCTTTGGTTCGATTAAAGATACGTAGCAAGCAAATCCGCAAACCAACTGCCTTCGAGTTCTAACTCCTTCTTGTGGATCTCCAATGATGTTCGATTCCGGATGATCCTTGGAGATTCGTAGCGTTTGTTGAAACGGAGTACTCGGAGGTACACGAGATGATTCCTGCACATCAGATAAACTAGAAGAACCATTAGATGCATCATTAATATTGGAAGTATTATTATGAGAAGATGCACTAGCAGGAGAATCATCATCTAGAGAGATATCGAGGGTAGATTTTTCAGATTCAAAATGAGAAGCTTCATCTACTTTAACATTTATAGATTCTACGATCGTCTTAGATTCAATGTTAAATACTCGATATGCTCTGCTATTCGTAGAATAACCCAAAAAGATCCCTTCATTACTTCGAGAGTCGAACTTTCCAAGATTTTCACGGTCACGTAAGATGTAACATCGACTCCCAAAGATACGAAAGTACTTGATATCCGGTTTTCTACTAAACCACAGCTCATATGGTGTATTCAAGGTTCCTGGGCGCAAATACACTCTGTTAATGACATAGACAGCGGTGTTCACAGCTTCAGCCCAAAAATGTAGCGGTAAATTCCGGCTATGAAGCATCACACGCGCCATCTCTTGAACAACCCTGTTTTTGCGCTCAACAACACCATTCTGCTGAGGTGTATAGGGTGCCGAGAATTCATGTTTAATGCCATTTGAAGTACAAAAGTCAATGAATTTTGAATTTATGAATTCTCCACCCCTATCACTTCTAACACGAATGATCTTTTCATTCTTTTCAATCATAATACGATGGCAAATCTCATGAAAAGAGTCAAACGTATCAGCTTTCTCTCTCAAAAATGCTACCCAAGAAAACCGAGAGAAATCATCAACCAATAAAAAGATGTACCATTTACCTCCCAAAGATGGTTGACGGGTCGGCCAAAAAAAAAAAAAAAAAGAAGAAAAGAAAATAGTCTACACAAACTATACAAGATTCAATCGTAGAACGATTAAGGACAAGGAGGGGTTTCACCTTTGCATACCCAAACCTTTTGAGTTTTGGAGTATGTTGGTAAAGGTTGAGAGATTCTCCTTGAAGACGACGTCTTGTATGATTGATCTTTTTCTTTTGTCATCGTCTTGTTTGAGGTGCTACCAATGTTCTTTCCTTTTGTAAAATCCTTCCTTGAATTCCGAGAAGTGAGCTTATTGGTAGCAATTGCAAGATGTGGTTGATTTGTTCTTTGAGCTCCAATCTCGCAATTTCTTTCGATGTGCCCTGCAAAATTACAACGAAAACATACCTTTGAGCTTGACGATTCCGAAGAGGATGAGGTAGGTTTGTTGTCGTTGTTTGTCTTGAATTCCGATGTCGGAGGAGGAGATACCGACTGAGGCACAAAGACTGTCCCACTCGAACTTGGACTGTTTCCAGTTTGAGTGTACCCGAGGCCGAACCGATTTGTTTGACCAAGACCAAGGAGTTTATCCAACTTACTCCTTCCTAAGGAGAATTGCTGTAAGTCATCCTTGAGTTGGAGAATGGTCTCTGTCATTTCCCGTCTTTCCTGTCGGCCCTCGCCATAGAGCTTCAAGAAGTAGTTTGCTTTGTTCACCATATCTATATAGTTCTTCTTGAGCTGCTCATTGGACTCTTGAAGGGAAACATTTGCTTTTATCAAACTATCCCTTTCCACTTCAAGATCGGTCGAGAGAGAAGTTACCCTTTTTACTTCTTCTTCGAGATCCTGCAATCTCCCTCTCAACCCCTTGTTTTGCTTAGCCGGTTTCTTTAAATCCTGTAAAGATCTGTGATAGGCTAGAGCAAACTCTTCACCTTCCGAATCATCCGATTCATTGTCCATTGCATTCTTTTCAACAGTGGAGTTGGACACTGATTCAGACGTAGTTGCCATAAAGCACATGAATGGTGAAGATGTGGACGCGTGGAATGCCGTGGAGCTCTTTTCTTCATCACTTGAAGACAACTCATTTGACGTTGAGTTGTCATCCCAAGTGACGACTTGCATCGCCTTCTTCTTTGCCGGATACTTGTTAGGACATTCCGTTGCAATGTGGCCGTAGCCTCGACATTTGAAGCATTGCAGTTGTCCTTCTGAACTTTTCTTATCCTTTGAGAAGTTTTCCTGCTTTCTTGACTTGTGACTTGGAGTACCCTTGCCTTTGTTCCACTTTCCGAAGGATGGAGATTTGCTTGAATTACCCCTTCGGAAGTTGCGGCGAAACTTCCTTGTCAAGAGAGCGAGCTGCTTCTCAAATTCCTCCATAGAAAGGTTCTCGTCATCGTCCGAGGAGGATGTATCCGCGTCTTCTTCCTTAGTTGTTTTCAACGCATAACCTGAAGACTTAGAAGTGGATGCTTTTCCAGAAGAATTGTTAGTATTAAAAGTCATTTCATATGTTTGTAATGAACCAACTAATTCTTCTACACGTATTTCGTCCGGGTGTTTAATAGTTTCAATGGCAGTAACCTTTGGGCGAAATCGTTCAGGAAGAGTTCTTAAGATTTTTCTTACAATCTTAAATTCTGGAATCTTCTCTCCCAGATTAGCACATGAGTTTACGATGTCTTGCAATCGTGTATAGTAGTCCGTGAAAGATTCATTTTCTGCCATCAAGATAGAGTCAAACTTGCTCGTAAGCATCTGCAGTTTCTGAATCTTCACGAGGTTAGTTCCCTCATGTGTAATCTGGAGAACATCCCAGATTTCTTTCGCAGTCTCACATGCCGAGACGCGAGAGAATTCAGTTTGAGATAAGGCATTAAAAATAGCATTAATTCCCTTGCCATTGTAAGAAGATAACTCAAACTCTTCCTTGGTCCATTTCGACCTAGGTTTTAAGGTGTGAACATCAGAGATAAGTTCAGTTGGATTAGTCCATCCTGATTCAATTGAATGCCACACCCTTTCGTCGATGGAAGATAAAAAGGCTTTCATCCGTACTTTCCAGTACGCATAATTTGTTCCATCAAAGAAAGGGGGTCGATTGATGTTTCCACCTTCAACCATTGTTCACAACCCTATTCCCGCTCTGATACCACTTGTTGGGTCGTATATAATACGGATCTAAATAGGGGAAGAAACACCTAGAGGGGGGTGAATAGGTGTAAACGTATAAACACTCCAAAAATCGTTGCGATAAAACCCAATGCGGAAAATAAAATAACACGCAAGATTTTTACGTGGAAAACTCCATCACCGGAGTAAAAAACCACGGGACCGATAACACGGCAGAAATCCACTAGAATTAAAACACGTACAAGGTGATTTACCGTACACACTTACGACTCAACCTTTTCCATACGCTCCTAGAGGATCTTCTCCGCTCGCTCCAGACGCTTCTCGAATCCACGATCTGCGCCCAACGCCGAATCCACGGCGTCCAACGTCGAATCCACGACGTTCGACCGAATCCACGGTCTTCACCCAATAGAACCGTTCGAATCCACGAACGTGCCTCGCTCCGAATCCACGAGAGCGATTGAACCTTGAATCCACAAGGACACGCGAATCCACGCGCCGATTTTTGGGGTAAATCGTTGTTTTTGGGTGGTGATGATCCGCCGAATACTTAGATCAAAGATAGATCGGAAATACCATCTAAGTATTCATTAGTTTGATTCAACTCAAGATGTGAGTATGAAAACCTAGAATCAAACTAATCAATATAGATGAAGAAACATAGAGTATTCTCTAATGATTTCCTTTCTTCTCTATATGTGGATCTATAGCCGTATAAGATGATACAAGAAAATGACGGCTATGTGGATTCACCCTAGAAAAGGAGTCATAGGGTGTATTTATAGGTTAGAAACCCTAGGAAGGAGATAAGAATCAAAAACCAACCATTTCTGGAATTTTACGGACGGCGATCCGGATCGTGATAACTAGGATCCGGATCGTCATAACAAAACAGCCAAATCCAGAAAAACGAAGGTTCGGGATCCGGATCATGTGACTACGATCCGGATCGTTCATACAGTTCACCAAACATCAACGTTCGGGATCCGGATTGCGAAGCAAGATCCGGATCGTTCAAGGTAGATGGTAAACTCAACGTTCGGGATCCGGATCAAGAGACTACGATCCGGATTGCGACGATGTATGAACGAACCACCTTCGGGATCCGGATCGAACAACCTGATCCGGATCCTGAACATGTCCCAAGTCCAGTTTTTGATTTTTATGCAATGAAAGATTCTTCCAAGTGTTTCTACACTACAAGAAGTATTCGGATCACACAAATTCTTTAGTTAAACATACCTGATCCTTCTGAATTCTTCTTTCTTGAGATTGAGTTAAATGATTCAACTTTTCTTCACCTTCAATCTTCAGGACTTGAAACTTTCACGAAACTACGCCAACTCAAATTCCGTAACAATCTAGTGGAGTTTGTACTCACAGGAAATGAATTAGAGTCAAGATAACTCTAAATGCATAGTGGAACAGGTAAATAGAGTTAATATAACTCCAGGTTCAGCAGGGAAAAGAGTATGTGGCCACAAAGTTTAAAGAATTAAACTGATAGCAAAGTGATTAACTTAGAGTCAAACTCTAAGGACAAGTTTGTGTAATCATAAGGTTAAAAAGCCAAATAATACAACCCTAGAGTGGGTCATAGGGTGTCTGGGCAAATGGACAACCACTTTAACTTCAATTTGAGTTAAATGAATGAAAGAGAAATGATAAAAGTCCAAGAGACTCTCTAGTTATCCTTATGGCGAGACCTAGGATAAAAGGTAAATTGTTGAAAAGAGGCAAAGTTTAAAAGCAAGCTAAAAGTGGCTAAAAAGCATAAAGAAAATGTAAATGGCGCCTTCGAATTTGAGACTCGTCATTGTGGAGCAGGTCTCCCTAGGCAGTGACCCGTCGGACGAGGTACTTTCGAAAGGCTAAAAGTGAAAGTAAAGAGCTAAATGCTTAAAGGAAAGAGAAAGAGATTGTCAGTGGCAAATGGAGCTATAAGCTCGAATAAGAAAGTAAAGCAAGTGCTTAAGAGTAAAGAGGCTAAGTGCTAAAGTAAAAAGTAAAAGAAAAGAAAGAAAAGATAAAGATAAAACGGGCGTACCTCCGGGGGCGACGTACAACTGTCGGAGTTTGGGCAGTGTCCCTCTCCCAGGCAGCGACCCGTATGACAGGTTTCAGAGTACTCTTGTTGGAGCTGGGCAGTGACCCCCTCCCGGGCAGTGACCCGTATGACAAGTCCCCCCGGTAGGACGGGCTAACACTAGCGGTGTTATCGGCAACCTTAGAAATCTTGTCTTGTGGTAGCATGACTACCAGGCTGGGGCCCGTTGGATAAGAATTTCTAAGGGTTAACTTTAACTAAAGCACCAGAATCTAAAGAATAAAGAGAAAATAGAGTGGCTAAGGTGGCCGGGTTAGTTTGACCCTATATACAGCGGCATAGTGGCCGAGTTGGTGCTTAGCAGCCTAGTATGGCTAGACAGAGTAGTGCTGGGTCGATGAGTATACACAGATAGTGTGAGGACCCGGATCCCCGTGATGAGTTTACTGGTTGATTGGCAGCTTACGGAGGCCTACGTGGTGTGTCGGTGGTGTTTGTGCACAATTTGGACACAAGTGATGGACTTCGGGCTTCAAATGGATCGCGTGGGTAATCGGTTGACCCTGTCGGATGATTAGAACTGGTTTCGCACGAAACAGATATTAAAATTGGACTCAGCGCGAAGTTTGGACAAAGAACACATCTCCGGATGCATTCGGCAATTTTTAGAAATGGAATTTGGCAAAACGGACAGCGGATTTGGATTCAGCGCGCGAAAACGATAAAAATGGACTATTTATTTGCATTTTTCGGAGCCCGAATGTCGCGCACGATTTTCGAGGCACATGGTACTGTTCCGACGATCGGCGGGCAGCAGCGGCGCGCGGCGGGCAGCGGCGGAGAGCGGTGGGCAGCGGCGGAGCGCGGCGCCGCTGGCGCGCGGGCGCGCGGGCAGGTGAGCGGTGCACGGGAGCGTGTGCCACATGTTAGCTTCCCGTTGGTTCGCCATGGGACGCGTGGCAGCGGGCGGTTGGTCGGTGCTGTGGACCTGGTTCACGGAGCGGGTGCTGGCGGCCTTGGGGCGTGTGCCTGGCAGGGGTGCAGGCGGCGGCGCAGGCGCGTTGACCGCGTTTCCCGCGCGAGTGCGCTCCACGCGTCGGCGCCCGCGCTGGCCACGTGTCGTCCGGTGGATGGCCGGATCGGCTGTCCGCTGTTTCGGCAGTGACGTGGCGGAACCGGTTTAATCCGGGCGCTCCACGAGGTAGCAGACCGCGTTACTGTAGGCGCCCGAAAAATTTCGGGCGCCCGGAACTTGGGACTTATCCGTCATTTCGTGAATTATTTTCTGGAGCCTATTTAAGGACCCAAGCCGCCTTCTTCTTCCTCTTTTCTGCATTTCGGACCCTGTTCTCACCTCGACGCATTCTACAAAGTTGTTCCCCACACAGTGCAGCTTCCATATGTGGATTTCGGGCATTTTACGTGGCACGTTTCCCAAGGTTTCCATTTTCTTCGGCGCGTCGCGACGCTCCTTCGCCGGTGTTCCCTTTCGTCGCGTTTCGTAACGCGAGCTCCCCCGGCCTACCCCGACCACCTTTTCTGGCAATTCTTGCGCCGTTGGAATGGCGACAGACAGGGCTACGATCTTGGTATTTTCTGCTTCCCCTCGTTTCATGCTTTTCGAGGTGTTTTCCCGAGTTTACAGTGACAATGTTTCTGTGGTTGAGACTTGGACAGCGGCGCGGTCCTTCGGCAATATCTCCGCACTCGGACATCGGATCGGGATGTGCCTACACACTTTTTGCATCTACGCGTCACGAGGATTCTCGTCGTATTTTTCTGGGATTTTTCTGAGACTTGCCCGAAGGTATACTTTTCCCCCTTTTCTGTGCAGAGTATTATAGTTGTGTTTGTTGTGGAGTTTCGCGCTCACTGCGTTGTGGAATTTGTAACTCGACCTCCGGGGCTCGGATTGTGACGTACAGGTACTCGTTTCGAAGGGCACGACGCGACGATCGCGACAGTATTTTTGTTGGATTTTTCAGAGTCCGTTCTGCAGGTGAAAATTGCACATCTTTGGGACTATTTTCAGTTGATGGTGTATACTTGGATATTTTGGAACAAAGTGTAACTTTGGACCTTATTGTTGTACCCAGGGGTGTTTGCGAGTGTTTCCGGACCCGTTGGAGTTGAGGATTATTGGAGATAATGGTTTCCGGGTATTTTTCTGCTGTTGGACTTTGGACAGTTTAGCACCTTCAGGTGGGTGGCCTCGTCTTCAAAACCTTTGGACTGTTCAGTAATTCTATTGATGTAGGATCATGCATGGTAGTTCTATGTAGCATGCTAGGATGTGAGAGTTGATACTCCTAGTGTTATTTGTTTAACATGTGATCTTTGCTTCCTACCATCTGTTAAATTATTGTTATCTTGGAACTTGACCTAGCACCCCCGTCATATGTTGCATGTGTAACCAGACCAGTAGAAAACCCTCACTTGGGCTAGGGTTATTTATGTTTAGACATCCACACGTTCTACTTATTCCTGGACATAGTGTTATCCTCGCCCGGGTAGTGGGCCGAGTGGTCGGTTTTCCTTTTCGTGTGGGATGCATGTTGCACTCGTGCTTGGGAGCAGAGTGGAGTCTGGTAGTTGTAGTTGGTCGTTTATCTGTGACGGGAGCCGTTCGGGTAAACGGTGGTCCCGGGAGGTTTTGTTCCTGTTCGTTTTGTCGCCACTGTGTTAGTGACAGTAGTGTCACGCCCCGGGTGTAAACCAGAACCCGGGCCCGTCTACAGATCCGTCGTGCACACGGTATTTCCCGTGTACACGAAGCGCCAAACCTGCTTAGATAAAAGAGACAACAATAAAAGAGCAATAAAACAGAGCTGAACTAAAACTAATACATCTCAGACTGAAGCTGGAAATAAAATACAATACATCTGTATAAATGATACATCTGTCTCTCCCAGCTCACCCAAAATAAATACAACCTGCTGGCAAAAGCCAGTCCCAAATGTAAAAGTACAACCGTCTGAGGAAACCTGGGTACACCAACAGTCCAGCTAACACGCTCATCCTGCCTCGAGATCTATCTACTCAGCCGTCCTCTCTCCTCGACCCGCCGCTAAAAGCCCAGCAGCACCCGCAAAAGACACTACAAAACAAGGAAGAAGAAAAAGAGGAAAGAAGAATGGGGGTGAGAACTACTAGTAAACCAGTAGCCTCCCCTAGTGGGTAAAACCTCAAACTCCGACACACCCACTAGGCCTACCAGAGGCAAAAAGGAAAGAAGAGTGGTAAGAAATGAAACCGCTGCAAAAGGGAAATCTACCACTACTATGCCTCTAAAATACAGTCCTAGACTGGAATAACCGTATGCCACAATAACCAACCGTCCCAGATAAACCCAATCTATACCGCCCTCATCATCGGGCAAGAAAGCCGCGCCGATGTGATAGCAAAATTCCTGCTGCCGCCCTCATCATCGGGCAAATAAGCCGCGCCGATGTGATAGCAAACCTGTCCATAACTGTCCGGCCCCGGCCTCCGAAGGGGATCTCGAGGGGAGCTACCCACACGAGTAAAGCATCACCGGGCAATAACCGCGCCGTTGTAATAAAAGCATCACCGGGCAATAACCGCGCTGGTGATAAAAGCAGGATTGGATCACAACTATAAAGCCCCAGTGGAACACAACCCTCCACTAAAAGAAAACTGATTCCCCAATCAGATGCAAAAGTAACCATCCGGTCAATCGCCCAATATCCGCGATTGCCGCAATACCCCACAATCCACGACCAGGTCTCACAACCGACCTCCGGTCAACCGCCCAAAATCCGCGGTCGCCAGAATAACCCACAATCACAAATATGTCTCACATCCGACATCTGGTCAACCGCCTACTATCCGCGGTTGCCACAAAACCCTCTAGTCCATAATCATGCCCCATCACCGATGTCCTATAACCGACATCCGGTCAACCGCCCAATATCCGCGGTCGCCGCCAAAACCCATGATCCATAATCCAGGCCCCGGCTACACTATCCCAAACCCCTGCTCAAACCCGAGCAAACCCACCTGACTAACGAAAATGAGAAAGAAGCAAACAAGGTTTCTCCTAAGTCAAGTTCCAGCATGAAAGTGTAGCGATAAAAGATGGCCTACCTAGATGTCCAAACAAGCATGCAAGTGTTCTCATGGAAATAAAAGAAAAGGCGACCAATAGTGGTTCCACATGTGTAACAATTAATAGATCCGCATAGATATGACCATCATGCTAAAACATTATCCAACCACACATGTCTATGATCCATGATAAAGCATCACTATCCACCTATGCATGTCATAAAGTCCTCAAATAGTGCCAACCACTAACAAGATAATCATAAAGCCCATGATAATTAATCCAATCCACATGCAAGGTTAAACGCTAACATTCCATCCATACAAACATGTATAAGTCCCAACCACTATCAAATATCCACAATAGTAATTTCCATAGGAAAAGCTCACAATTTATATCACTTAAGCATGCATGTCCAAATAAAGGGATCACTCTAATATTCCTAGTGAGCATGTCAAAATAGAGGTAAACAACAACCACCCACCTCGATCGCTAATTCCAAGTCCCAAAAAGTGCCCTCGCCCAAACCGATAAGCCGCCGCGATCGCTGTACAAAATTCCCAAAAGAACATACATAAATAACATACAATGCTCACACAAAACTGTCCCAAACACAACAGTCCACAGTTCCCCTGTTTTTACCTGCGAGAAATGCCCGAAAAATTCCAAGAAAAATACTGTCACGATCCTCGCGACGAACCCGTCGAAACGACTACCTGCACACTCAAATCCGAGTTTCCTACACTGAGAAACAAATCCGACAAGAGAACCATCTCGAAACAAACTGCTCACAAAAACTGAACCACAAGGTTCTGTAAACAGGGATATTCACCTTCGGGGCAAAATTCAGAAAATTCCAAGAAAATTTGGAGATATTCCTCGTGATGTGTAGATGCAAAACGCCTCTTGAATTGCCCCGATCCGATGCCTGTGCGCGAAGATATCGCCAAAATACCACACCGCTGTCCCAAAACTCCGCCCCAGAAAATGAGGTCACAAGATGATCCGAAAAACCCATGAACAGCTCGGAATGGGAAAAACCAGTAAACATGGGAAACGTAGCCCTACCTGTCGTGAAGCCAACGGCGCAAGAATCGCCTCATTCGGAGGTCGGAGTAAGCCGGGGGAGTCCTCGCACCGAAATGCGACGAAGAAGAACACAAACGAACGAGCGTCGCGTCGCGCCGTAAAAATGGTAACCTTGGGATGCGTGCCGCTGAAAAATCTGGAAATCTGCAGATGGAATCGTCACAGGGAGAGGAGCATTTCTTGTGAAGGTTGCACAGTGAAAATCCGCGCAGAGAAGAAGTTCTTCAGTGCTGAACTCGGCCTTTTATATGCTGGGAGAAACAAATCTGAAAATACCCAACATGTCCCATTTTCCGGGCGCTCCAACTTTCGGGCGGCTACAGTGTTGGGCCCGGCCCAACACTGTGCGCGCCCGAAAGCCCACCGGGCCTCCACGTCGCCCCCCCCGCACAGCGGACAGCCACGCTGGCCGCCCACTGCGCGACGCGTGGGCCAATGCTGCGGCGACACGTGGCGCGCACCCGGTCAACGCCCGCCTGCCGCGCCCACGTGCCCGCCTGACGCGCCGCCTGGCGCCCCTGCCAGGCACGGAACCCGAGGCCACCCGCACCCGGTCGGTGCACCGAGCGCTCTACACCGCACCAACCACCGACCGCCACGTGTCCACCCCGGTCCACCGTGCGCCCCGCACTCTCCGTAGACCCCGCCCCGCGGACCGGCCCACTCCCGAGCCGCCACGCGTCCCGCCCCCGGTGCACGCCTGCCGCGTGGACCGGGCGGCCCGCGCCTCTGCCCGCCGCGCTGCCCGCGGCCGCTCCGCCGCTGCCCGCCGCCGCCGCCGCTGCCCGCCGGCGGCCGGAGACACTGTTCCGGCATGAACAGTACCCGATGCTCAAAAATAACAAGTGGGTAGTCCGTTTTGACCGTTTTCGCGCGCTGAATCCGAACTTGATGTCCATTTTGCCAAATTCCAACCCCAAAATTTGCCGAAGGCATCCGGAAAGGTAATCCTTGGTCCAAACTTCGCGCTGAGTCCATTTTTAATATCCGCTTCGCGCGAAACCACTTCTAACGATCCGACGGAGTCCATTGATCACCCACGTGATCCATTAAGCCCGAAGTCCGCCACTTGTGTCCAATTGGTGCACAAACACCCCCGACACACAAAACAGGCTCCCAGATGTCACCAATGACTCTACCACAGCTCTGCAGAGATCCAGGTCATCACATCCTCCCCCACTAAAAGAAAGTTTCGTCCTCGAAACTAAAATCAATCCTCAACCCGAAACCTCAACCAAATAGAGGGAGTAAATATCCAATCATCCACCACTCAAGCTCCCAAGGCTGTCTAATACCTCCTCCAGAGACGCGATACAACCCTCGGGTCTCTAACTAGAACAAAATAGAGGCGGGCATTCCAGAAAACCGCACCACCTCATCCAAGTACAGCTGGGCTAACCGCTCGAGCTACCAAGTAGTCTGCATCGGTACAAGCATCCGCTCCTCCCAAGGTCTCAAATAATCCAACCACAAGTCCATCGGCACAAATGCTCGATCCCAATACCTCTGTACCCCCAAGGTACCCATTATAAGTCCCCCCAACTGATCACGTAGACTCTGCTCTCTAATCTCTAAACCGTCGGGATGTAGAAGCAATTCCCCGACTCTCCGGCATCAACACCCAGTCAAAAGTCTACTCATCCACAGCGAAACATCCGCCTCGCTCCCGAAGTCAAAACTATAGAGGCGAAGATAACCCTCAAGCAACCCAAGTACACCAACACCTCCGGGCCTGGCTCCCCAAGAAAACTGTCCTCGCGGCATAATCAACCGCCGCGAAAGAAAACTGAACCCGCCAGCCCAACAAGTACCACCACACCGACCGCTGTAACATATGTGCTCCGACTGTCTCAGAAATCCACTATCCTGGAAAAAGAAATCGGGAATGCCTCCACCGACTGATCTGTCCTCCATCACCCGGCGCCAAGCGCCTCAATCAGAACTTGCCTCAGGCGGTAGATCCCAATCCAAAGGAACTACAATACCACGCTCCACACCCGGCGCCTACTCCAATGAGGCGTCCTAAATCCGTACTGGAGGGACCCAATGAGCTACAAGGTATCCTGGCGCAATCCACTCTCAGACACTCATATCTTATGCGCCCCGTCCCTCTATACATGGAGCGTGCAGTTCAGCAACTGCATTAACTCTTGCCATAAAGACCTTCAAGTACTCTCTATCCCCCACCGAACAAGACCCTGCCTCCAAGGGCTCCATACTCAATCCCACAAATCGGGGTGACTCATCCGCCAAAACTGGCTCACTTGATCAAAGCAATCCCACAGCTTACCCGCTGTCAACTGTCCACCCTACCTCGGTGCCCCCAACACTAAACGTCGGCACGGAGGGGGCTACTCGCTACTCCGACAACTGTGCCACTGCGCCGATCCGACAACTGTGTCACTGCGCTGATCCGACAACTGTGTCACCGCTCCGACAATTGTGCCACTGCGCTGATCCGACAACTGTGTCACCACTCCGACAACTGTGCCACTGCGCTGATCTGACAACTGTGTCACCACTCCGACAACTGTGCCACTGCGCTGATCCGACAACTGTGTCACCACTCCGACAACTGTGCCACTGCGCTGATCCGACAACTGTGTCACCACTCCGACAACTGTGCCACTGCGCTGATCCGACAACTGTGTCACTGCTCCGCTGATCTGCCTCCAACACACCTACCCTTCGGGTCCGGAACTCTCAGACTCCAATCTGGGTATCCGGCCCGAAACAACCAGCTCAGACCCAACTGCCGCACCAAGGTGCACCCGGGTCAGGGCCCAACGTCGAGGAGACACCGCTCACCACGACAAAACCGCAAATCAGCACACCCCAAACACTCGACCCAATCTAGCGAAAGTCAAAGACATCCCTCTATTTTTGTAACTTTATGTTGTCTGCAGCCAACATAACTGTCCCACAAAAATAGGATATGTCGATCCCTCTTCACTCACATGAAGAGTTAAACAAATAAATCACCGACTTTCGCAAAGTGTCGCGTCTCTCACGCACTAACATCCTAGGGTCCGCCGAAAAGCCTAGGGTTTCCTAAGTCCCAAATGACCTATCCCTAAGCTCTGATACCACCTAATCTGTCACACCCCGGGTGTAAACCAGAACCCGGGCCCGTCTACAGATCCGCCGTGCACACGGTATTTCCCGTGTACACGAAGCGCCAAACCTGCTCAGATAAAGGAGACAACAATAAAAGAGCAATAAAACAGAGCTGAACTAAAACTAATACATCTCAGACTGAAGCTGGAAATAAAATACAATACATCTGTATAAATGATACATCTGTCTCTCCCAGCTCACCCAAAATAAATACAACCTGCTGGCAAAAGCCAGTCCCAAATGTAAAAGTACAACCGTCTGAGGAAACCTGGGTACACCAACAGTCCAGCTAACACGCTCATCCTGCCTCGAGATCTATCTACTCAGCCGTCCTCTCTCCTCGACCCGCCGCTAAAAGCCCAGCAGCACCCGCAGAAGACACTACAAAACAAGGAAGAAGAAAAAGAGGAAAGAAGAATGGGGGTGAGAACTACTAGTAAACCAGTAGCCTCCCCTAGTGGGTAAAACCTCAAACTCCGACACACCCACTAGGCCTACCAGAGGCAAAAAGGAAAGAAGAGTGGTAAGAAATGAAACCGCTGCAAAAGGGAAATCTACCACTACTATGCCTCTAAAATACAGTCCTAGACTGGAATAACCGTATGCCACAATAACCAACCGTCCCAGATAAACCCAATCAGTACCGCCCTCATCATCGGGCAAGAAAGCCGCGCCGATGTGATAGCAAAATTCCTGCTGCCGCCCTCATCATCGGGCAAATAAGCCGCGCCGATGTGATAGCAAACCTGTCCATAACTGTCCGGCCCCGGCCTCCGAAGGGGATCTCGAGGGGAGCTACCCACACGAGTAAAGCATCACCGGGCAATAACCACGCCGTTGTAATAAAAGCATCACCGGGCAATAACCGCGCCGGTGATAAAAGCAGGATTGGATCACAACTATAAAGCCCCAGTGGAACACAACCCTCCACTAAAAGAAAACTGATTCCCCAATCAGATGCAAAAGTAACCATCCGGTCAATCGCCCAATATCCGCGATTGCCGCAATACCCCACAATCCACGACCAGGTCTCACAACCGACCTCCGGTCAACCGCCCAAAATCCGCGGTCGCCAGAATAACCCACAATCACAAACATGTCTCACATCCGACATCTGGTCAACCGCCTACTATCTGCGGTTGCCACAAAACCCTCTAGTCCATAATCATGCCCCATCACCGATGTCCTATAACCGACATCCGGTCAACCGCCCAATATCCGCGGTCGCCGCCAAAACCCATGATCCATAATCCAGGCCCCGGCTACACTATCCCAAACCCCTGCTCAAACCCGAGCAAACCCACCTGACTAACGAAAAGGAGAAAGAAGCAAACAAGGTTTCTCCTAAGTCAAGTTCCAGCATGAAAGTGTAGCGATAAAAGATGGCCTACCTAGATGTCCAAACAAGCATGCAAGTGTTCTCAAGGAAATAAAAGAAAAGGCGACCAATAGTGGTTCCACATGTGTAACAATTAATAGATCCGCATAGATATGACCATCATGCTAAAACATTATCCAACCACACATGTCTATGATCCATGATAAAGCATCACTATCCACCTATGCATGTCATAAAGTCCTCAAATAGTGCCAACCACTAACAAGATAATCATAAAGCCCATGATAATTAATCCAATCCACATGCAAGGTTAAACGCTAACATTCCATCCATACAAACATGTATAAGTCCCAACCACTATCAAATATCCACAATAGTAATTTCCATAGGAAAAGCTCACAATTTATATCACTTAAGCATGCATGTCCAAATAAAGGGATCACTCTAATATTCTAGTGAGCATGTCAAAATAGAGGTAAACAACAACCACCCACCTCGATCGCTAATTCCAAGTCCCAAAAAGTGCCCTCGCCCAAACCGATAAGCCGCCGCGATCGCTGTACAAAATTCCCAAAAGAACATACATAAATAACATACAATGCTCACACAAAACTGTCCCAAACACAACAGTCCACAGTTCCCCTGTTTTTACCTGCGAGAAATGCCCGGAAAATTCCAAGAAAAATACTGTCACGATCCTCGCGACGAACCCGTCGAAACGACTACCTGCACACTCAAATCCGAGTTTCCTACACTGAGAAACAAATCCGACAAGAGAACCATCTCGAAACAAACTGCTCTCAAAAACTGAACCACAAGGTTCTGTAAACAGGGATATTCACCTTCGGGGAAAAATTCAGAAAATTCCAAGAAAATTTGGAGATATTCCTCGTGATGTGTAGATACAAAACGCCTCTTGAATCGCCCCAATCCGATGCCTGTGCGCGAAGATATCGCCAAAATACCACACCGCTGTCCCAAAACTCCGCCCCAGAAAATGAGGTCACAAGATGATCCGAAAAACCCATGAACAGCTCAGAATGGGAAAAACCAGTAAACATGGGAAACGTAGCCCTACCTGTCGTGAAGCCAACGGCGCAAGAATCGCCTTATTCGGAGGTCGGAGTAAGCCGGGGGAGTCCTCGCACCGAAATGCGACGAAGAAGAACACAAACGAACGAGCGTCGCGTCGCGCCGTAAAAATGGTAACCTCGGGATACGTGCCGCTGAAAAATCTGGAAATCTGCAGATGGAATCGCCACAGGGAGAGGAGCATTTCTTGTGAAGGTTGCATAGTGAAAATCCGCGCAGAGAAGAAGTTCTTCAGTGCTGAACTCGGCCTTCTATATGCTGGGAGAAACAAATTTGAAAATACCCAACATGTCCCATTTTCCGGGCGCTCCAACTTTCGGGCGGCTACAGTGTTGGGCCCGGCCCAACACTGTGCGCGCCCGAAAGCCCACCGAGCCTCCACGTCGCCCCCCCCGCACAGCGGACAGCCACGCTGGCCGCCCACTGCGCGACGCGTGGGCCAATGCTGCGGCGACACGTGGCGCGCACCCGGTCAACGCCCGCCTGCCGCGCCCACGTGCCCGCCTGACGCGCCGCCTGGCGCCCCTGCCAGGCACGGAACCCGAGGCCACCCGCACCCGGTCGGTGCACCGAGCGCTCTACACCGCACCAACCACCGACCGCCACGTGTCCACCCCGGTCCACCGTGCGCCCCGCACTCTCCGTAGACCCCGCCCCGCGGACCGGCCCACTCCCGAGCCGCCACGCGTCCCGCCCTCGGTGCACGCCTGCCGCGTGGACCGGGCGGCCCGCGCCTCTGCCCGCCGCGCTGCCCGCGGCCGCTCCGCCGCTGCCCGCCGCCGCCGCCGCTGCCCGCCGGCGGCCGGAGACACTGTTCCGGCATGAACAGTACCCGATGCTCAAAAATAACAAGTGGGTAGTCCGTTTTGACCGTTTTCGCGCGCTGAATCCGAATTTGATGTCCATTTTGCCAAATTCCAACCCCAAAATTTGCCGAAGGCATCCGAAAAGGCAATCCTTGGTCCAAACTTCGCGCTGAGTCCATTTTTAATATCCGCTTCGCGCGAAACCACTTCTAACGATCCGACGGAGTCCATTGATCACCCACGTGATCTATTAAGCCCGAAGTCCGCCACTTGTGTCCAATTGGTGCACAAACACCCCCGACACACAAAACAGGCTCCCAGATGTCACCAATGACTCTACCACAGCTCTGCAGAGATCCAGGTCATCACAAGTAGTGTACCAGTGTTAGCAGGACCTAGAACCCAGAACCTTTTTGACATACACATGATTTTAGTCTATCAATGTTTTCTTCCTAGCATCGAAGGGCCGCTGGAGTCTGTTCTTGTTTGATTGGACAAAGGCATCAGCCCTTCGGGGTTTGGGTATAAATGCTTGTTTTCTAACTGTTTTTCCTAAAAGGACTAAAAATCATTAAAAATGGGTTTCTCCTCAAATCAAGATAGTTTTTCAAAAAGGGAACTACTTTTTGTCCTCACCCTGCGTGGGTTGAGTGAAAATGGTTTTTAGTAACAAATGTCACCTTCTTCCTATAAACTTTCCCACTCAAGAGGATTCGAGTGGTCTGGGTTCTAGGGGATGTTCCTTTGTCGGAAACTTCGATAGGCGGAGCCTAGAGTCTGTTCTTGTTTGATAGGGTTCTAAGCCCCGACCTATCGGGTTTTCCAAACCCTTATGGTGTCGGTCCTTCCAGTGTTAACTCTGAGTTTGATGTTCTGTCATGGGGAGCCGTTGAGTAGACGGTGGTCTCGGGCCGTCGAGTATCTTCCGGCCTGTGTTGTTGGGAACCGTTGGGGTTGACGGTGGTCCCGGGTCGTTGAGTGTTGTCTGACTAGTTTTGTTAGCCCTGAGTTGTGGGTTGATCCCGGCTGTGGAGTATCTCCAGCCAGTGTGTTTGTGCTATGAGTTGGTGGAGTTTGCTAGTGTCTTGAGATTCGAGAGAGCTGATCAGCTGAGTCGTCGAGAGTGCTCCGTCAGTTGTGCGAGATGTTTGAGGATCCTTAGTCTTTCCATTCTGAGAGTGAGCGTGGATTTTGACTATAGCCTGTAGGAGCCACTTTGACCTCGACAGAGTGCGCTGATACCTTTTTCCTCGATGGGGTCGCGCCCCTCGAGTGCCACGCCCGGGGTGGATCTGTTACTTTTGTATCGCGACTTTGTAGGTTTTTATAGGATCCACACGGATCTAAATAGGTACTATCAAACAACTAGAGGGGGGGTGAATAGGTGTAATACTTATAAAACCAAATCTCAGTGCAAAATAAAAACCAATGCGGAAAATAAAAACAGCACACCGAGATATACGTGGAAACTCCAATCCAGGAGAAAAACCACGGGACCAACACGCAATAACAATCCACTAAGAATAGAAGAATAACAAGGTGATTACCGACTCCACGGACTCAACCCCTCCTTCAGCTTCTTCGGACCTTGCGCTGACCGGTTGGATGTCCACGCAATAACAATCCACTAAGAAAAGAAGAATAACAAGGTGATTACCGTCTCCACGGATTTAACCCCTCCTTCAATTTCTTCGGACCTCGCGCTCCACCGATTGCACGTCCACTGCACACGTTCGAATCCACGAACGCCACTCGAATCCATGAGCACACGTTTCGAATCCACGAAACGCCTTTAGCACACCGAATCCACGATGCCACGTCGAATCCACGACGCAAACTCAGTCGATAAGAATATTGACTTCGATGGTGATCCTTTGCTTAGATTCTCATTGAGGAACCGCAGAAGAAATCTCTAAGCAAAAATTAGATTAATTCGACAAAAGATATGTTCTTGAAAGAACCGTCGAATTGACCTAAAAGAGGCTATAAAGAAGAACGATAAAAACCTAGCCTCTAGGGTTGCTCTCAAGTGTTTAATTAATTAATCGGTAGAGAACCCACGTTTTTGAGAAACCCTAAATGTCTATTTATAGTTTAGAAACCTTTGGAAAGAGATAAGAATCAAAAACTTACCTTATTTGGAAATTTTCAGGACGGCGATCCGGATCGGATTTACTGCGATCCGGATCGTCGTAGCGAGTTAGACAATTCCAGAAAAACAAGGGTTCGGGATCCGGATTGAAAAGCCCGATCCGGATCGTTCATGTATTCCAGCAAATACCCATGTTCGGGATCCGGATCGAAATGGCCATGATCCGGATCGGATTTGCCAATGAACAATCACCCTTCGGGATCCGGATTGGACTGTCTGATCCGGATCCTGAACATGACCCATGTCCAGTTCTTGATTTTTATGCAATTAAAAATTCATCCAAGTGTTTCTACACTATAAGAAAGTATTCGGATCACCACAATTATTTAGTTAAACATACCTGATCCTCTTGAATACTTTCTTCTTGAGATTGATGTAACTGATCCACAATTCTTCAACTTCAATCTTCAAGACTCAAGACACTGAGTGTCAACTTGAGCTCTTGTTGAATCTTCTCTAAGTCTTTGATTGCTGATTGACAATTTGATCCCTTTAAGACTCCGACTCAACTCACTGACTTGACTCACGAAATATGCCAACACCAAAATGCCGTAACAATCTCCCCCTTTGGCAATTTCGTGACAAAACCCAAAAATACATAAAAGCGCTCAAGTCACTCATCTTAAACCAAAAAGTCGAAATTCAATGTTATCACCAAAACATTGATTTTCTTTGCGTGAAAGATCCAATAAATACAAAATTACATTTGAACCAAACAGTCCTAGAACATACTCTATGACTTAGGACTTGGAGTCTTAAAGTGATGTAATTCCTGCAAAACAAAACTCCAAACAAAATCAAACGTTAGTCGTTAGAAATTAAAATCCTACATTTGATTCGTCCTTTTGGTTCTTTTGTTTTTCGGCTATTTTTTCAATCTTTTCTTTATCTCCCCCTATCATGAGCATCTCTAACATGTTCTCCATGTTCTCCCCCTGTCTTGAGCATTTATGTTCTCCCCCTTTATGATACGATCATTATTTTCTGTTCTCTCCCTTTTTGTCACAAATTGTCAAACAGTGAACATACTAGACAAAAGAAAATCACTAACAGCATTAGTTCATAGAGAAAGAGAGATAAAAGCTCAGTTCCGGTATATAACAAAAATGCAGATTGCGTACCTGTACCAGAAAGCAAAAATCAAATAATTTCTTGAAACAAATCCAGATTTTGGAATCTTTTCAAATACCGATTTGTATTCCATCAAGAAATCAATTTAAGTGCTTTAAACAATGAATTCACACAGACGCCATTCAATCCAATTAATTTCACGAAATTAAAAAGATTTACTCCAAAATCATGAAAAACAAAGATAAGGCATTATAAACAGTTTTTCATGATATCCATAAAAACCAGAAAAAGTATGTAAGCACTTTAGCGCATCAACTTTAAACAAAAGTCATCGTTTCATGCAACAAGAAATAGATTATACCAAATCTATCAAAAATACTCAAAAATGAAACGAAAATTTATGGAAATTAAAACCCTTAAAGTTGAACAACTTCAATCACATCTAACATGATCTTATGCGTAATGCCTTTATCAAATCATCAATTTGGTAAAGAAAATGAAATACCAAGATCAATAGATGTCTAACATCCCAGATAAATTAGATAATGTATCTAGTCAATTTATTGAAGAGAGTGGCTCTTTGAGCATCTTTCATTAAAAATCCCACCTTATACCAACCTTGAAATTTTGACAGAGTCAAGTATTTCAACATGCATTTTATTTAATCAAACTTGAAAAACCTTGCTTGGTATACATGTGGTAGCTGCACACAGTACTCGGACGACCGAGGTGGTAGCTCTTTCCTCCATGTGGTGGTAGTTTTCACACTCCTCATTGGGATGTAACTCTTTCCACATCTTTTGAGCATAATACTTTTTCTTTGACTCCCCCTCAATTGGCTATCAATTATTTAAGATATAAAGTATTCAGCCAAATATTGATCTCGATTTCATACTCGACTAAACAGTCAAATAAGATAAAAACTATACCAAGAGATCATCGAGAGAGAAATTGACTTTGATCACTTAAAAGATGACTTAATTAACATAAATGATCATTGCAACATTGAAATATTATGATGTCAAAAGCATAATAGATTTCTAAATGCGTGAAAAGATGCAATTAAAGTCAATATGACCAATGCTCCAAGATTATGATTATGGAGTAAAGTTGATAATCCATATAAAATTAATTTGGAGTGAATGAACGTGAAACCCCTTTTATTCAATGTACTTGTTCGTTAAAAACCTTTTGTTTTAAAAAAAAAAAAAAAAAAAAAAAAAAAAAAAAAAAAAAAACATAAAAACAAAGAGCATTGAAAACATGTAATGCAGAGATTCAGAAAGATATGAAAGGAAAACCAATCAAAGCATTACATACAGTCATAAGCTATTTAGAACTTAAGACAAGGAAAGATATCACCTTCCCGAATCCAAAATCGCTGGATTTTGGGTTGTCTTGATTCGTTGTGGCCGGGGGTTGTCCGCTTTGACTGTTGGTCCATCTTAGGTCTTTGCCTCGTAATGATCAACTTGTATGATTGATGATGTGGCTCGGACCTTTGGTGGGTTGAGTGAACTCCTTTGACTTGATGTGTCTTTTGATTCCGTTGAGTTCGCTCCGTAGATGAAGTTGCCGAAGAATTCTTCTTTCTCTTTTTCGGGCACGTCTTCACCAAATGTCCTTCAAGTCCACAAAGGTGACACGTTCTTCCTTTCAATTTGAATGTGGAACTTGAAGCATGCACAGTTTGATCCTTTTTAAATCCCAAACCAACCTTGCTTATTTGACCTAATCCGGACATACAATCTAGTTTCTTGGAACCGGTTGAAAGCCTTTGTATGTCGAATTTGAGTTCATGAACTTGCTTGGTCAAAACTTGGTTGGTGACATGAATCTCCTCAAACTGTTTTTCTAGAAAACCAATCTTGTCCATATATGATTTAGCATTTGTCTCCGATTGGTTTAGCTTTTCTTGGAGGATTTTATTGTTATTCAATAAACGTCCTTGTTCCTCCTCGAGATCATGAAGTTTTATCTTTAAAGCATGATTCTCGTCTTGATTCTCAAGTCGTTGCTTCCTCAACTTCTTGATATGCTTGGCCATCTTCTTAGATTCCGCAAGAAGTTGTTGATATGCCTCAACGAGTTCTTCTTCGTCCGACTCCCCCTCACTTGATGACTCTCCGTTGGATGTTGATGTTTCATGCAAAATCAAAGGAATAGAGTCAGTGATTAAAGATGATAAACAAACATTAGAAGAGGGAATTTGAGAAGCATGTAAGGCAACGACTTTTTCCTCTTTACTTGAGGTCGATTCATTAGAAGTAGAATCGTCCCAAGTTTTCGCTTGCAAAGCCTTCTTTTTATATGATTTCGGAGAAGGACATTCCGTTGAAAAATGGTCGTAGCCTTTGCATCTATAGCATTGGATTTCCCCTTCGAAATCATCTTTTTCTTTTTCTTTAGAAGGTTTTGCAAAGCTTTTGAGGTTAGAGGATTTAGAACCCGATGATCCTTTAATTAGAAGGTTTCGTGGATGAAGATCCATCGGTTCGATTCTTCCAAAACTTCCGACGAAATTTCTTTGTGATCCGCGCCAATTGTTCTTCAAAATCGGCAAAAGAGATTTCATCGTCGGAACTCGATTCGCTATCTTCTTCCTTTGTTGATTTGAATGCAATACCTGTAAGCTTAGAAGAAGACTTGGAAGAAACTTGATTAGTAGGAAAAGTCATTTCATAAGTTTGCAAAGCGCCTACTAATTCCTCTACACTCATCTCATCCGGATGACTAACGGTTTCAATGGCGGTAACCTTTGCCCTAAACCGTTCCGGAAGAGTCCGAAGTATCTTTCTTACAATTCTCGACTCCGGGATCTTTTCTCCTAAATTAGCACAAGTATTGATTACATCTTGAAGTCTAGTGTAATAATCTGTAAACAATTCAAGCTCTTCCATATGAATAGAGTCAAATTGACTTGTAAGCATCTGGAGCTTTTGAATTTTTACAAGATTAGTACCCTCATGTGTAATTTTGAGAATATCCCAAATTTCCTTCGCGGTTTCACACGCGGAAATTCTTGTGAACTCAGTCGAGGAAAGAGAGATAAATAGAGCGTTCATACCTTTCCCATTGTAAGAAGATCTTTCGAGTTCCTCTTTGGACCATCTAGAGCGAGGTTTTGGGGTAGTAGAATTTCCTACTTCCTCAACAGGATGCACCCAACCGTATTCCACGGATTGCCATACCCGCTCATCAATTGCGATGAGAAAAGCTCTCATCCGCACTTTCCAATAAGCATAATTAGTCCCATCAAAAAGAGGAGGTCTATAAATATTACCACTTTCACCCAACATGATAGATAAACCTAAAACCCGCTCCGATACCAATTGTAGGTTTTTATAGGATCCACACGGATCTAAATAGGTACTATCAAACAACTAGAGGGGGGGTGAATAGGTGTAATACTTATAAAACCAAATCTTAGTGCAAAATAAAAACCAATGCGGAAAATAAAAATAGCACACCGAGATATACGTGGAAACTCCAATCCAGGAGAAAAACCACGGGACCAACACGCAATAACAATCCACTAAGAATAGAAGAATAACAAGGTGATTACCGACTCCACGGACTCAACCCCTCCTTCAGCTTCTTCGGACCTTGCGCTGACCGGTTGGATGTCCACGCAATAACAATCCACTAAGAAAAGAAGAATAACAAGGTGATTACCGTCTCCACGGATTTAACCCCTCCTTCAATTTCTTCGGACCTCGCGCTCTACCGATTGCACGTCCACTGCACACGTTCGAATCCACGAACGCCACTCGAATCCACGAGCACACGTTTCGAATCCACGAAACGCCTTTAGCACACCGAATCCACGATGCCACGTCGAATCCACGACGCAAACTCAGTCGATAAGAATATTGACTTCGATGGTGATCCTTTGCTTAGATTCTCATTGAGGAACCGTAGAAGAAATCTCTAAGCAAAGATTAGATCAATTCGATAAAAGATATGTTCTTGAAAGAACCGTCGAATTGACCTAAAAGAGGCTATAAAGAAGAACGATAAAAACCTAGCCTCTAGGGTTGCTCTCAAGTGTTTAATTAATTAATCGGTAGAGAACCCACGTTTTTGAGAAACCCTAAATGTCTATTTATAGTTTAGAAACCTTTGGAAATAGATAAGAATCAAAAACTTACCTTATCTGGAAATTTTCAGGACGGCGATCCGGATCGGATTTACTGCGATCCGGATCGTCGTAGCGAGTTAGACAATTCCAGAAAAACAAGGGTTCGGGATCCGGATTGAAAAGCCCGATCCGGATCGTTCATGTATTCCAGCAAATACCCATGTTCGGGATCCGGATCGAAATGGCCATGATCCGGATCGGATTTGCCAATGAACAATCACCCTTCGGGATCCGGATTGGACTGTCTGATCCGGATCCTGAACATGACCCATGTCCAGTTCTTGATTTTTATGCAATTAAAAATTCATCCAAGTGTTTCTACACTATAAGAAAGTATTCGGATCACCACAATTATTTAGTTAAACATACCTGATCCTCTTGAATACTTTCTTCTTGAGATTGATGTAACTGATCCACAATTCTTCAACTTCAATCTTCAAGACTCAAGACACTGAGTGTCAACTTGAGCTCTTGTTGAATCTTCTCTAAGTCTTTGATTGCTGATTGACAATTTGATCCCTTTAAGACTCCGACTCAACTCACTGACTTGACTCACGAAATATGCCAACACCAAAATACCGTAACAGACTTGTCGACGCAGTCCCTCTGGCTGGGCCAGTTTTGGCAGTCACGGATGCCCTACGTCAGTCCGGTCCTGCGTGGATGTAACGACAGTAGGTTGGCGCAGGTTTGACTGGACCCAAGGAGGCAGTCAGGTAGATTGGGTGATCTGAGTTGAGGGATAGTAGATGCACTATGTTTTCATCTGTTCCACTTTTTGAGCATCTAGTTAGAGGCATAGTAGCTGTAGAGCTTTTCTTTCCCAGCCCTTTTCTTTCAGTATTACATTGTTACTTTATGCCTCTAGTAGACTTAGTGGGCAGACCGTCGGGCTTGTTGGCGGCACCCACTGAGGGCTATTGTGGGATGTAGCTCTCACACCCGTCGTGGTGTCTTTTCCCCAGGGACTTCTGCTCCAGTTCTTGCTGATCCTGCTGATCAAGGTGAGGGAGTCGCGAGATAGATCCCTGCCAGTCGTCTTCCTGAGAGAGTAGATGTACCCCCTTTTTATTTTGAGAGTTTTTATGTTGGGAGACCTTTGTAGTGAGGTTCAGATTTATACTCTTCTTTTTCAGTTGAGAGACTTTTGTTTTAGTAAGGACTTGAGTTGTATTTATTTTATTTATAGCAGTTTACTTTTCAACTCTGATATCTGTATAGAGTAGTATCTTTCTTTTGCAGGTTAGTCGCTTCGTCTATACGGGGCTTCCCGTATGGGCGGCGGATCTGTTAGCGAGCCCGGGTCGCAGTTTCGACACCGGGGCGTGACAGATAGTGTAGTGACCTATCATATAGTAGCCTAGTATGGCGAGACAGAGTAGTGCTGGGCCGATGAGTATACACAGATAGTGTAGTGAGCTATTATATGCGTATCAGCATGCTAATATTGAGGTTTTTATTTCCTAGCACTCTATTATTATTGCTTCCATTGGACCAAGTGGTGTAGGACACTTTTTCTCGGTGGTTGAATCCACTGGGAACTTTAAGTAGTCCTCACACCCTCGGGTGACCATTTTTCCAGGTTCAGATGCAGTCAGCGAGGCATGCGACAGGGGCAAGGGCCCAGCAGCATAGAGACCTAGAGGGTCTAGCAGAGGTACCCTTTTTATATTATTTCTTGAGTGAACCTTGTATGATGAGGAAATGATGTAAAAGAATTGTAATAATTTTATTTGCAAGTTTAGAGATGTAAAGTGTAATAAATTTAATTTATGGTTCACTCTTGTATGCTTTCGTTTCCGCTTAACTGTTTGTTATTGCATGAAAGTTTTAAATTAGTAGTGATTTTTAGTACTCTGATATTGAGCTTCCGCATACACTTGTTGTATTATTATG
Organism: Tillandsia leiboldiana; assembly: GCA_029204045.2. Taxonomy (NCBI): domain Eukaryota; kingdom Viridiplantae; phylum Streptophyta; class Magnoliopsida; order Poales; family Bromeliaceae; genus Tillandsia; species Tillandsia leiboldiana. The sequence continues at coordinate 13,646 of JAQNDB010001716.1, read as the reverse complement.
GATGTTACCGTTCCTTTCGGGTAGTGAAAGGTCATACCCGATTGGCGGGTCTGTTGGCGTGCCCGAACTGACCAAATTGGCGGACTCGGGGCGTGACAGTGTGAGAACTACACCATCACGTAGTTCTCAGTGGGTACCGTCTCCAAGACCAACGGTCTGCCCACTAAGTCTACTAGAGGCATAAGATAACAAGAAAACTATAATAATGTAAATATAAGATGGAAAGAAATCTACAGCTATCATGCCTCTATCTATAATGCTCAAAGTATGATACAGATGAAAATGATGCATCGACTCTAACCCAATATACTCGGTCAACCCAATCACACTGACTGCCACATAGGGTCCAGTCAAACCTGCGCCCACCTACTGCCATTACATCCACGGAGGACTGGACTTACGTAGGGCGTCCGTGACTGCCTAAAAAAGGCCCAGCCAGAGGGACTGCGTTGACAAGTCGCGATAGCAAAGTAACAGGCCTAGCTCCGGAGTGGCACTCGAGGGGCGCGACCCCACCGAGGAAAGTATCTGCGCATCTCTGTCGAGCTCAATATGGCTTATGCAGGCTATAGTCCAATCCACGATCAACAAGATCGACAGTACCCAAATCACCTCTCTAACTCACTAACAGGAAATACTCGAACAGTCAGGACCGTTGTCAACCCAACGGCTCCCCAAATAGGACATCAACTCAACATGCAAACTCACTAGCTGGGTATACTCCACAGCCGACAACAATGAAGGGTCCGAAAACCCTGAAAAACTAGAACCTACAACCCAAATCAAACAAGAACAGGCTCTAGACATAGTCTCTCGTTGTTCTCGACCCAAAGAAAAAGGCAACCCTTATAATCCAGATCACTCGAGCTCTCTCTCGGGTGAAGAAGTTTACAGAAAAGGTGATATTTATTTCCGAAAACAATTTTCACTCGAACCCACGCGGGGTGAGGACTAAAAGTAGTTTCTTTTTGTAAAACCATTTTGATTTAAGGAAACCCATTTTAATGAATTTTAGCTATTTTAGGAAAATCAGTTAGAAAACAAGTTTGATTCCCAAACCCCGAAGGGCTAATGCCTTCGCCCAATCAAACAAGAACAGACTCCGGTGGCCCTTCGACATTTGGAAGAAAAAATATTAGTTTACTGAAATCATGTGAGTCCAAAATGATTCTGGATTCAATGTCCTGCTATCACTGGTACACCACTTCCACGAACACAGTGGTGACAAATAAATCGAAGAACTCGACAACCCGGGACCACCGTTTACCCAAACAGCTCCCGCCATTGGTACAGGACTAGCTACATCTACCAGACTCCACTCGGCCACCAAGCACGAGTATAACATGCATCCTACACTAAGAGAAATCCCGACCACTCGGCCCACTACCCGGGCGAGGAAAACACTATGTCCAAGGATAGAATGTAAAGTGTGGATGTCTAAAGCATAAATGAACCTAGCACAGGTGGGGGTTTTCTACTAGTCCGGTTGAACATACATCATATGACAGGGTGCTAGGTCAAGTTCCAATAACTCTATAAACATCAATAGTAGTACCTATTCTAGCATTCAAAATCTACAACACTAGAATTAGAAGGAAGTCCGCAGACTTGAAGGAAAATCCAACCCACCTCGGTTTGCCACCAATTGCTTGCGGACACTTACAATTGGGCTCTTGCAGAAATGTTCACTTTCGACAGAAAGCGTAACGGCGCCCGCTACGCGTGAACGGTACACCCCGAAAAGTCCGGCGGTAAAATTGCGCGGCAAACGGCACCTCCGACAACGGTCCCTGACAGAACCAGGGCACAGAGTTCAAAGACAAAATGTGGTGTTCTGGTTTTCCCCATGCAGCTTTTCCGTTGAATCCATTGTGTAGAACACCTAGTGATGGGGTGTTTGGCCCACGGTGCATCAAAAGGGTGCCACCGATGGACCCTGTGTGACATTTTTTAGCCGAGTTGGCCTTCGGTTGTATTTGCCAAATTTTAGAAAAGGAATTGGGCCAAACAGAGTTTGGATTTGAATTCAGCGCGGAAAAACGCTTGAAAACGACTATTTATTTGTCGAATTTGGAGTCCGGATGACCAAAAACGGGCTTCCGGAGGTTTCCGGGGGATTCGGGTGCATGGGGGTACCCCGTGGACCGGCCGGAGCCACGTGGCGGCCCATTATTGGCCGGCTCACGTCGCTCGGTCCACGGGGAGGTGCGGCCGGTGCATGGGCCGCGCGGCGGGCCACGTGGCATGCGCGGAGTGGCGGGCTCACGCGGCGCGGCTCAGCGGATGCGCGCGGTTCTGGTGGACCGGGCGTAGCACACGTGTCGCCCGGGGATTGGTGGGCTCAGCTGGGCGCGGTCCACGGGCGCGTGGGGCAGCGCCTCGGGGCGCGTGCCGGTGCAGGGCGCCAGTGCGGCTGGTCGGCCGCACATGGCCCGCACTCGAGTGCGGGCCACGTGTCGGCCGGCCAGGGGGCGGGTGCATGCACCGCCCCCAGCTGGCCCCTGCCACGCGGCGGCCACCCAGTCGCCCCGCACAGCTGTTTGCTGTGCGGGGGACACGTGGCCGCTCCAGGGGATTTCGGGCGGTCGGACGGGGGCCGTCCGACCTGCTTAGCGGATTCGGGCGCCCGAAAGTGGCGCCCGAATCCACTAATTTTGGGGGGGGGGGTGTTGGTAGCCTATAAATAGGGCCTTTTGGGCCCCTTTTGCTCTCTTTCTGAGCAGATTTTCACAGGGCACCCTTAAGGAAAAACCTTCCTCCACCTGAAACCTTTCTTGCTGATCATTCCTGGGGATTTTAGGAGTGCGTTTTTCGAGGTTGACCATTTTCCGGCGCGGCGCGACGCTCGTTCTTCGACGACCCGTTTCGTCCCTTCACAGTGTTTAGGCTCCCCCGGCTCACCCCGACCTCCGATTCGGGTGATTCTTGCGCCATTGGACTCTTGACAGGTAGGGCTTCATTTTTGATGTTTTGAGTTGCCCCTGGTTTTCATGTGGATTTTGAGTTTCCCGAGCTTCTTTGTGACCCATTTTTCCTCGCGGAGTTTTGGACAGCACCTGATTGATTTGGCCATAACTTCGCGCTCAGGCGACGGATCGAGGCGATTCAAGAGGCGTTTTTCATCTACATCTCGCAAGGAATCTCCTGGAATTTTCTCATATTTTTCTGAATATTTTTCGAAGGTGGAAACCTCCTTTCTCTGTAGTCTTTTGGTACAGAATTTCTGCACAGTTTTGTTTGGGGTGCCTCCCTTGCCGAATTTGTATCTCAGCGAAGGAAGCTCGGTTTTGAACGTGCAGGTACTCGTTTCGACGGGTTCGTCGCAAGGAACGCGACGGTAATTTTCTGGGAATTTTCTGAGCACCCTTCGCAGGTGAAAATCTGAGAACTTTAGACCAATTAATTTGGGACAGATTTTGTGATGTTTGAAGGACTAAAGTTATGTATGTTCTTCTTGGAGATTTGGTACAGTGTTGCGGTGAGCTTTTGGTGCGAGCGCGGGTTTTCGCATTTGGGACAAGGATTTTAGCGCTCGAGGTGGGTACCGTTGTTAACCTCTTACTTGGGATACCCCACTAGGCATATTGGAGTTAATCCGGTGTAATGTTGCTATTATACTAGTTGAATGAACATAGCATGCTTCATGAAAAGAAAAGGGCTTGTAACTGATACTTGTATCTTTAGAGGGCTAGATACTAGTAAATGGTAAATTCTTGCAAATGTTAAGTTGATTAAAACCCCTGGGAACAATTGCTTAAATCTGTTGATAATTATCGGCTTAAACCATATCTTGCTTTGTGTTTAATTGAGAAACCTATGCACGTGTATAAATGAGCTTATGGCATGTTAGTACCTCAGATATTCAAATAAAGGCATACTGTAATTCTTGTAAGAATTGGAACACTGAAATTATTTTGTTAAGAAAGGACTTTTGCATGCTTGAATGGTCACCTAGTTAGGCCACCTTTTTCTGCTGCACTATTATGCTGGAATTGACTTAGGAGAAACCATGATTTTATTTTCTCCAGTTACCTAGTCATAGAGGATATTATGCTCAGGTAGAGCAGGGGCTGGGATAGTGTAGTCAGTCGTCGGGATTTTGGGACAGGCAGGTTGAGGGCAGGGTAATTGCGGCAACCGCGGATTTTGGGCGGTTGACCGGACAGTTGTTATTGCATCAGATCGGGGAGAGGATTTGGGCTTCTTTTAGGGGATGATTTCCCACTCAGATCAGTGTCATGATCCAGTCCTGCTGACTTATTCTACTATGATACTTGTTACTACGACCTTGAGTCCTTGAGACTCCTATCCCCTATCGGTGCTATGCATTGGCCGGCATACCCGATTTGGCAAGTATAGTGTGCACGTTATACAGATCTTGAGTCCTTGAGACTCCTATCCCCTATCGGTGTTATGCGTAGGCTGGCATACCCGATTTGGCAGGCATAGCAGGCAGTACCGGTGTTTGCTAGTGTACAGATTGGGTTAGTCAGGCAGGCATTTATATTCTGATGCATATATTTAGCTATCTTTTTAGCTGGGCATGTAGAGGCATATTAGTGGTAGCTTTTATCTATAGCCATACTTATAGTTTACCACATTTATTCTTTTCGCCTCGGGTAGTCCTAGTGGGCATGTTCGAGTTGAGGTTTACCCACTAGGGGAGGCTACTGTTTTTATAGTAGTTCTCACCCCCACTGTTTTTCCCTCTCCTTTTCCCCTTTGTTTTGCAGAGTCTTCTGTGGGAGTTGCGGGACCCTCTTCTCAGGACCGAGGTAAGAGGATCGTCGATTAGCTAGCTGCTTCCCTGACCCAGAGTTCTGTAGATTTTGATGTATTCCCAGTACACTCAGACGGTTGTATTTTCCTTTTATTTTTGGGTCTGGCTTCGGCCAACTGGATGTATTTTATTTTGTGAGCTGGGAGAGACACTTGTATATTTTGAGAGCTATGTTGTACTTTCCTTTACAGTATTTGTCTGAGATGTACTAATTTTAGTTTAGCTCTGTTTTATGCTCCTTTATTATATCTGTCTATCTGAGCAGGTTACCAGCGCTTCGTGTACACGGGAAATTCCGTGTGCACGGCGGATCTGTAGACGAGCCCGGGTTCTGGTTTACTCCCGGGGCGTGACAGATTAAGATGGTATCAGAGCTTAGGGATAGGTCAGTTGGGACTTAGGAAACCCTAGGCTTTTGGCAGACCCTAGGACGGCAGGGCGTGAGTGGCGTGATATTTTGCGAAAGTCGGTGATTTTAGTCATTTGACTCTTTCAGTGAGTGAAGAGGGATCGACATATCCTATTCCTGTTGAACAATTATGTTGGCTGCAGACAACATAAAGTTACAGAAATAGGGGGATGTCTTTGACTTTCGCTAGATTGGGTCGTGTGGGGTTTTATGGCTGATTTCTGGTTTCCTGTGGCAGGATGTCGCCCCGTCGTCGTTCTCCCACCCGGGGTACTCCCACACCTTCCGAGGAGTCGGAGCGGGCGGTATCCGCCGAGTTGGGAGAACTGCGGGCCTTGGTGACCCAGTTAGTGGCGAGGAGCTTTCGTCAGGACCAGCGCCTGGAGCAGTTGATGGCGCAGCAGGGTGACTTAGCGGTTGGCGGGGGGGGCGGGGTTTCAGAGCAACGTCCAGACAGGAAACGCCCAGCCCCAGATGATGATGGACAGGCCAGTTCTGGGAGACCACCACGACCCCCGCGGCCCCAGTCTTGTGGCCGTGGGCGTCTTGATCGACGAGGACTTGGTAGATCTCAGAGACCACCGCAACAGCAGTCTCGACAGTCTCGGGCGTCGGTCCAGTGCTTTTTCTGTAGAGGGCAACATCCATCTGATACCTGTGGCTTGAGGGGGGGTCGATGCTTCCGATGTGGACAGCCAGGCCACATCCGACCTACGTGCCCCTTTCGGACCTTAGTAGCACCTCCTTCAGCATTGGCCCCTACCGCATCCCAGCAGAGTTCGCGATCACGACTACAGATACGGCAGCAGCAGGCGAGGCAGCCCCGGTCTACAGATGGGTGTGTTTTCTGTAGGGGTCAGCACCCCTCTGATACTTGTGATTTGAGGCATGGTCGTTGTTTTCGATGTGGGCAGTCTGGCCACATCCGAGCTACTTGCCCTTATGCGTCATCGACGGCTCCTTCCTCGGCACCTGTTCCTTCTGCGCCCCAGCAGCGGCCCCATGCTCCAGCAAACGGGGCTCCTTCCTCCCCACCTACAGACTACAGACCCCCGGCACAGAGTGGGCGAGGCTACGCCGCCCCGGTAGAGGACTCCGCAGCAGCCGACCACGTGGTGGCAGGTATCACTTTACTTTTTGGTACTAGAGCTCGCACTTTATTTGATACCTGTGCATCACATTCTTTATCAGTAGATCATTTGCATCATCCCATGGACTAGAGTTAGGTCGGTTGCCACATGCATTAGTGGTACAGATCCCCGAGCGTACTTTGCATGTAGAGGAGTGTTGTTGGTCTTGCCCGGTACAGGTTGAGTCTTGGATTTTGCCAGCGGACCTGATGGTCCTTAGTCAGCTGCGAGATTTCGACATAGTGCTTTGGATGGATTGGCTGGCTCGCTATTTCGCGACGATTGATTGCGCCGCGAGGACTGTGACTTTTAGCGAGCCAGGCCAGGAGGTGTTTATTTTTAGGGGGTGTCGGAGTGCTTCTTTGCCTCAGTAGCTTCGACTTCTCGGGCGAGGCAGATGTTGCGCAGTGGATGCTTGGCCATTTTGGCTCGTGTGGTTAAGGAGCCTATGGCGGCACCGGGACTCGCGGATATCCCTATTGTCCACGAGTTCCCGGATGTGTTTTCCACCGGAGTTGACTTGTATGCCGCCGGATAGGGAGATCGAGTTTTGATTGACGTAGTCCCGGGAACTGCGCCAATCTCTTAGGCTCCTTATCGTATGGCACCGGCTGAACTGCGAGGGTTAAAGGTGCAACTTCAGGATTTGATGGATAAAGGTTTTGTGAGACCAATTGTATCGCCTTGGGGAGCGCCAGTGCTATTTGTGAAGAAGAAGGACGGGTCACTCCGACTGTGTGTTGATTATCGAGAGCTGAAAAAGTGACCATCGAGAACAAGTACCCTTTGCCGCGCATTGATGCCCCATTTGATCAGCTGCAAGGGTCTTGTGTCTTCTCCCAGATTGACTTACAGTCTGGTTACCACCAATTGAAAGTGAAGGCTGAGGACATTCCGAAGACAGCATTCAGGACGCGGTATGGGCATTATGAGTTTACCGTCATGCCTCTTGGATTGACAAATGCCCCTGCTGTTTTTATGGATTTAATGAACAGGATCTTTCGACCATACCTGGATCGATTCGTCGTGGTATTTATTGATGATATCCTGATCTATTCCCGGAGTGATGTGGAGCACGAGGAGCACCTGAGGATTGTGCTGCAACTTCTCAGAGAGAGGAAGTTGTATGCCAAACTATTTAAGTTCGAATTTTGGCTTAGAGAGGTTACCTTTTTGGGACATATGATCTCCGCCGCAGGAGTGGCTATGGGCCCGGCGAAGCTTGAGGCAGTCCGGGATTGGCCCCGACCAACGACGGTATCAGAGGTTCGCAGTTTTATGGGCCTAGCCGGATACTACCGTCGGTTTGTGGAAGGTTTTGCGAAACTTTCCACACCCCTCACTCGCCTGACTCGTAAAGGGATTAAGTTTATTTGGAGTGAGGATTGCCAGAGGAGCTTTGAGGAATTAAAGAATAGATTGATGACGGCTTCTATCCTTTCCCTCCCTGTTATGGGGAAAAGGATATGTGATTTACAGTGATGCATCGCACAGTGGGCTTGGTGGCGTGCTGATGCAGGAGGGTAGGGTGATCGCTTATGCCTCGCGGCAACTGAAGGATTACCCTACCCACGATTTAGAGCTAGCTGCAGTGATTTTTGCACTGAAGTTGTGGCGGCCATTCTCTGTATGGGGAGCACGGCGAGATTTTTACAGACCACAAGAGCTTGAAATACTTGTTCAAGCAGAAGGAGCTCAACATGAGGCAACGTAGATGGTTAGAATTGTTGAAAGACTATGATGTGGATATACTCTACCATCCTGGCAAGGCCAATGTGGTCGTTGATGCCCTGAGCAGGAGAGCAGTACAGAGCCTATCCTTGATGATCACCGATCAGGCGCCATTACTTGAGCAGAGGAGGCGGTTAGAGCTCGAGGTTGTGTCCCCTAGGGTCTTGGCTAGACTTATGTTTCTAGTCGTGCAGCCCACTCTGTTGGACAGGATTCAAGAGAAACAGAGTGAGGACCCCCACTTGATGAGGATTCGAGAGCAGATTTTGGGGGAGGCCCACTATACACCTTATACCATCCATCCTGGAGGGACTAAGATGTATAGGGACCTCAGGCACAGTTCTGGTGAAGCGGGATGAAAAGAGACATTGGGAGATTTGTGGCACATTGCTTAACTTGTCAGCAAGTAAAGGCTGAGCATCGTGTACCTGCTGGCAAGTTGTAGAGCCTCCCAATCCCTGAATGGAAATGGGAACATGTTACCATGGATTTTGTCACCGGGTTGCCGAGGGCACAGTCTGGAGCAGACGCGATCTGGGTAGTCGTGTACAGACTCACCGAATCCGCTCACTTTTTACCACTACAGGTGACTTGGCCACTTGAGCGACTGGCACAGCTGTATTTGGATGAGGTGGTGAGATTACATGGCGTGCCTGCCTCCATTGTATCTGATCGAGATTCGAGGTTTGTTTCGCGCTTTTGGAGAAGTCTACAGGCCACTTTGGGGACGCAGCTCAGTTTCAGCACGACATTTCACCCACAGACAGACGGACAGTCAGAGCGGACTATACAGATTCTCGAGGACATGCTCCGGGCTTGCACACTAGACTTTGGAGGAGGTTGGGTGCGACACTTATCACTGGCAGAGTTTGCGTACAACAATAGCTTTCAAGCGAGCATCCAGATAGCTCCGTTTGAAGCATTGTATGGACGCAAGTGTCGCTCTCCACTTTATTGGAGCGATGTGGGTGAAAGACGGACTTTGGGGCCAGAGTTGCTGCGAGAGGCAGAGGATAAAGTCAGAATAATCAGGCATCATCTCCAGACAGCTCAGAGCAGACAGAGGAGCTACGCAGATGTGCGGAGGCCAGACCTTGAGTTTATGGTTGGAGATTATGTCTTTTTGAAAGTCTCGCCTTCAAAGGGAATCCGGAGATTTGAGATTCGTGGGAAACTGAGCCCTCGTTATATTGGACCTTTTGAGATATTGGAGCGCATAGTGCCAGTTGCCTACAGGCTTGCACTTCCTCCCAGGCTTGCCGGTGTTCACGATGTATTTCATGTATCGACTTTGAGGAGGTATGTTTATGACCCGTCACACATCATCGATGTCACCCCACTGGAGATTGCCGAGGACCTGAGCTTTGTTGAGCGGCCACTGAGGATCTTGGACCGCGAGGTTAGAGAGTTGCGCAGTCGGGCCATCCCTTATGTGAAGATCCTCTGGAGCAGTCATGATGAGCGCGAGGCTACCTGGGAGCTAGAGTCAGCGATGATGGATGCTTACCCCCATTTGTTCGAGGCCCCGGCTTGAGGTATGGCTTCTGTTTCGAGGACGAAACCTTTTTAGTGGGGGAGGATGTGGTGTTCTGGTTTTTCCCCATGCAGCTTTTCCGTTGAATCCATTGTGTAGAACACCTAGTGATGGGGTGTTTGGCCCACGGTGCATCAAAAGGGTGCCACCGATGGACCCTGTGTGACATTTTTTAGCCGAGTTGGCCTTCGGCTGTATTTGCCGAATTTTAGAAAAGGAATTGGGCCAAACAGAGTTCGGATTTGAATTCAGCGCGGAAAACGCTTGAAAACGACTATTTATTTGTCGAATTTGGAGTCCGGATGACCAAAAACGGGCTTCCGGAGGTTTCGGGGGGATTCGGGTGCATGGGGGTACCCCGTGGACCGGCCGGAGCCACGTGGCGGCCCATTATTGGCCGGCTCACGTCGCTCGGTCCACGGGGAGGCGCGGCCGGTGCATGGGCCGCGCGGCGGGCCACGTGGCATGCGCGGAGTGGCGGGCTCACGCGGCGCGGCTCAGCGGATGCGCGCGGTTCTGGTGGACCGGGCGTAGCACACGTGTCGCCCGGGGATTGGTGGGCTCAGCTGGGCGCGGTCCACGGGCGCGTGGGGCAGCGCCTCGGGCGCGTGCCGGTGCAGGGCGCCAGTGCGGCTGGTCGGCCGCACATGGCCCGCACTCGAGTGCGGGCCACGTGTCGGCCGGCCAGGGGCGGGTGCATGCACCGCCCCCAGCTGGCCCCTGCCACGCGGCGGCCACCCAGTCGCCCCGCACAGCTGTTTGCTGTGCGGGGGACACGTGGCCGCTCCAGGGGATTTCGGGCGGTCGGACGGGGGCCGTCCGACCTGCTTAGCGGATTCGGGCGCCCGAAAGTGGCGCCCGAATCCACTAATTTGGGGGGGGGGGGTGTTGGTAGCCTATAAATAGGGCCTTTTGGGCCCCTTTTGCTCTCTTTCTGAGCAGATTTTCACAGGGCACCCTTAAGGAAAAACCTTCCTCCACCTGAAACCTTTCTTGCTGATCACTCCTGGGGATTTTAGGAGTGCGTTTTTCGAGGTTGGCCATTTTCCGGCGCGGCGCGACGCTCGTTCTTCGACGACCCGTTTCGTCCCTTCACAGTGTTTAGGCTCCCCCGGCTCACCCCGACCTCCGATTCGGGTGATTCTTGCGCCATTGGACTCTTGACAGGTAGGGCTTCATTTTTGATGTTTTGAGTTGCCCCTGGTTTTCATGTGGATTTTGAGTTCCCGAGCTTCTTTGTGACCCATTTTTCCTCGCGGAGTTTTGGACAGCACCTGATTGATTTGGCCATAACTTCGCGCTCAGGCGACGGATCGAGGCGATTCAAAAGGCGTTTTTCATCTACATCTCGCAAGGAATCTCCTGGAATTTTCTCAGATTTTTCTGAACATTTTTCGAAGGTGGAAACCTCCTTTCTCTGTAGTCTTTTGGTACAGAATTTCTGCACAGTTTTGTTTGGGGTGCCTCCCTTGCCGAATTTGTATCTCAGCGAAGGAAGCTCGGTTTTGAACGTGCAGGTACTCGTTTCGACGGGTTCGTCGCAAGGAACGCGACGGTAATTTTCTGGGAATTTTCTGAGCACCCTTCGCAGGTGAAAATCTGAGAACTTTAGACCGATTAATTTGGGACAGATTTTGTGATGTTTGAAGGACTAAAGTTATGTATGTTCTTCTTGGAGATTTGGTACAGTGTTGCGGTGAGCTTTTGGTGCGAGCGCGGGTTTTCGCATTTGGGACAAGGATTTTAGCGCTCGAGGTGGGTACCGTTGTTAACCTCTTACTTGGGATACCCCACTAGGCATATTGGAGTTAATCCGGTGTAATGTTGCTATTATACTAGTTGAATGAACATAGCATGCTTCATGAAAAGAAAAGGGCTTGTAACTGATACTTGTATCTTTAGAGGGCTAGATACTAGTAAATGGTAAATTCTTGCAAATGTTAAGTTGATTAAAACCCCTGGGAACAATTGCTTAAATCTGTTGATAATTATCGGCTTAAACCATATCTTGCTTTGTGTTTAATTGAGAAACCTATGCACGTGTATAAATGAGCTTATGGCATGTTAGTACCTCAGATATTCAAATAAAGGCATACTGTAATTCTTGTAAGAATTGGAACACTGAAATTATTTTGTTAAGAAAGGACTTTTGCATGCTTGAATGGTCACCTAGTTAGGCCACCTTTTTCTGCTGCACTATTATGCTGGAATTGACTTAGGAGAAACCATGATTTTATTTTCTCCAGTTACCTAGTCATAGAGGATATTATGCTCAGGTAGAGCAGGGGCTGGGATAGTGTAGTCAGTCGTTGGGATTTTGGGACAGGCAGGTTGAGGGCAGGGTAATTGCGGCAACCGCGGATTTTGGGCGGTTGACCGGACAGTTGTTATTGCATCAGATCGGGGAGAGGATTTGGGCTTCTTTTAGGGGATGATTTCCCACTCAGATCAGTGTCATGATCCAGTCCTGCTGACTTATTCTACTATGATACTTGTTACTACGACCTTGAGTCCTTGAGACTCCTATCCCCTATCGGTGCTATGCATTGGCCGGCATACCCGATTTGGCAAGTATAGTGTGCACGTTATACAGATCTTGAGTCCTTGAGACTCCTATCCCCTATCGGTGTTATGCGTAGGCTGGCATACCCGATTTGGCAGGCATAGCAGGCAGTACCGGTGTTTGCTAGTGTACAGATTGGGTTAGTCAGGCAGGCATTTATATTCTGATGCATATATTTAGCTATCTTTTTAGCTGGGCATGTAGAGGCATATTAGTGGTAGCTTTTATCTATAGCCATACTTATAGTTTACCACATTTATTCTTTTCGCCTCGGGTAGTCCTAGTGGGCATGTTCGAGTTGAGGTTTACCCACTAGGGGAGGCTACTGTTTTTATAGTAGTTCTCACCCCCACTGTTTTTCCCTCTCCTTTTCCCCTTTGTTTTGCAGAGTCTTCTGTGGGAGTTGCGGGACCCTCTTCTCAGGACCGAGGTAAGAGGATCGTCGATTAGCTAGCTGCTTCCCTGACCCAGAGTTCTGTAGATTTTGATGTATTCCCAGTACACTCAGACGGTTGTATTTTCCTTTTATTTTTGGGTCTGGCTTCGGCCAACTGGATGTATTTTATTTTGTGAGCTGGGAGAGACACTTGTATATTTTGAGAGCTATGTTGTACTTTCCTTTACAGTATTTGTCTGAGATGTACTAATTTTAGTTTAGCTCTGTTTATGCTCCTTTATTATATCTGTCTATCTGAGCAGGTTACCAGCGCTTCGTGTACACGGGAAATTCCGTGTGCACGGCGGATCTGTAGACGAGCCCGGGTTCTGGTTTACTCCCGGGGCGTGACAGATTAAGATGGTATCAGAGCTTAGGGATAGGTCAGTTGGGACTTAGGAAACCCTAGGCTTTTGGCAGACCCTAGGCGGCAGGGCGTGAGTGGCGTGATATTTTGCGAAAGTCGGTGATTTTAGTCATTTGACTCTTTCAGTGAGTGAAGAGTGATCGACATATCCTATTCCTGTTGAACAATTATGTTGGCTGCAGACAACATAAAGTTACAGAAATAGGGGATGTCTTTGACTTTCGCTAGATTGGGTCGTGTGGGGTTTTATGGCTGATTTCTGGTTTCCTGTGGCAGGATGTCGCCCCGTCGTCGTTCTCCCACCCGGGGTACTCCCACATTCCGAGGAGTCGGAGCGGGCGGTATCCGCCGAGTTGGGAGAACTGCGGGCCTTGGTGACCCAGTTAGTGGCGAGGAGCTTTCGTCAGGACCAGCGCCTGGAGCAGTTGCTGGCGCAGCAGGGTGACTTAGCGGTTGGCGGGGGGCGGGGTTTCAGAGCAACGTCCAGACAGGAAAACGCCCAGCCCCAGATGATGATGGACAGGCCAGTTCTGGGAGACCACCACGACCCCCGCGGCCCCAGTCTTGTGGCCATGGGCGTCTGATCGACGAGACTTGGTAGATCTCAGAGACCACCGCAGCAGCAGTCTCGCAGTCTCGGGCGTCGGTCCAGGCTTTTTCTGTAGAGGGCAACATCCAATCTGATACCTGTGGCTG